>JAKCPI010024899.1:0-10582 GCA_023213315.1 Euborellia annulipes
AAATAAAATGAGTAGAAATTTACCTCCAGTTTTAAGAATAGTAGGCTTTTTCAAAGAAGTCGGATGCGTACTGTCTCTGCCAGTGACACTCGCTTACTACGGACTTGAGAAGTTGGCCACCTGAGAAATTAGACAGTAACATTAGACAAGTTGAAGAGAGAAGAAAAGGTTGGTCTCTAAATAACCTAATATCTATATTTTTTTCCAAATAAAGAAAATTTAAAAATAAAGGAGCGCACAACTTTGCCCACCCACTATTCAAGAAAAAATATTGACACCACCCCTCTAGAGCCCCCGCCCCGTTTATCATATATCAATTTACTCGGTAGAAAGTGTAGTTTCTCCATTTGGTATCCAAATAGCTTTAAAAAAATCATCGGACTGCCTGGGATCCGAACCCGCGGGCTAGATGCTCTTTAAAATGTATATTCTCATTTTGTCTTCAAAAAAGTTTGAAGCACACTCTTCTCATTTATTTCTAGGAAAGATAGGACAAATGGTTGCCATGGTAACAGAATATAAGGAAATTTTAAATTCTTGAAATATGAGGCCATCAGCGCCAGGACAGCCTAATCCACATTTCACTTTCTTGGTTTTATTTCTTAGTACCTATTAAATAGTGAATTCCAGAGCAATACTGTACTACTGTAACATGAGTAGTACTGGACTATTCTGGAATTCAAGATTTAATAAATACTAAGGCATAAAACCAAAAAAGCGCTGATGGCCTCATATGTGGACGCAAAAAATTTGGTGTGACATGCACAGAATACAACTTACAATTACCGAAGGTAAGAGAAAGTTGTGTGCTGTGTGACTAGTCACGCCAATTTTTTTTTTGTCAATTCTTTAAAAGAAAAAATAACAATAATGAATTATACATTTTCATATAAGCAAGTAAAAATTGGATAGTCCTTCTTGACTAATAGACTAACAAAAAAAAATGGAAAAAGGAATAATGCAAATATTTGTGAAGATGTTCGTTCGTTGGTTCGCTCGAATCAGCCTTTGGTGCTGATCGGCCTGACACAGCTGTCAATCGCTATTCTCTCCACTGTATCTGTCAGTGTGTGTGTGTGTGTGTGTGTGTGTGTGCATTGAATGAGAGAGAAAAAGAGAGAGAGAGAGAGAGAGTCGCAATCCACTACGCCCGCCACACGATAACAACCCTCCACGAGTGTCGAATAGAATGCTAAGTATTACAACAGGGTGATCACAAATTCTCTAAACATCTTTCAGAGTATTTTCTATCACTATATAAATTTTTATTTGCTATCAATTTAAGTATAATTAAATTTTTATTTTAAAAATCTGGAGTGACTGTGATGTCACATAGCACACAACTTTCTCTTACCTTCAGTAATCGAAAGTTGTGTTATGTGCTTGTTACACCAGATTTTTTTGTGTAGAGATTTATTTAGTTTCTGTTGATATGTATATTAAAATTCAAGATGTGATATTTATAAACATGGGAAAATATTTATATTTTATTACCATGCCAGCAATTTCTTCTGTCTTACATATGAAGTACAAGAGTAAAGTGGTCTTGAAACAATTTTGAGAACAAAATGAGAATATACATTTGAAAGAGCATCTAAAAAATATTTGATTTTTGAATTTTAATCAAAATCGTTAGAGCAAATTTTGAGAAAATCGAAAAAAAACTGAAAAAGTACATCAGTACATTGATTTTAATTATAAGCTTATTTTCACGTATTTTTAGAGGGGTCATGGGCGTAAATACGAGGGTGCCTCCCCCCCCCCAGAAAGCTCCATGCTCCAAGAAAAATTGAGAAAATATGGGGCTATCCAGGCCCACCGGAGGATAGCTGGTCCCATGCCCCCTCCCCAGCCAAATTCTCTAGTTACGCCCATGAGAGGGGTATCTAACTTAAATATAAAATTTCAATCTCAATTCCTTCATGGTAAAAATCTTTACACACAGACAGACAGGGGACCTTAAAACATGAAGATCCATCAAAATCTCGACATGATCTCAATACTTTCTCAATATACAGTATATTTCATATATAGGGTAAGAAAAGTAAAAGAGATGTCTTTTAGGATTGATATTGCAATTATCTCAAATCACGCTTTGTTATAATAATAATAACACACGACAATAATGACACCCTCAAGAATACAAATGTTAATAGACGAGAGTTGTATGGAATGTCTCCAATCTCCTGTGACTATTCAGAATACCACCGCAAGGAATATTGACACATCTCTCTGACAATATTATATAGGAAACGTTGATCAGTTCAGAGATGACACAAACCTTTATTATTATTACACCCTTGAGAGGGGCTGCGATAGATAGAATCATTTAAAATTATTGATAAAAATAACGATTATAACCATACACCCAAAGGTATTCCTAATTTAAGGCAGCAGCAGACATGGATTCTTGTTTGTTTTCATCACATGTTAGTTTAGAGTAGAGAGAAAAAAAAATAGGAATAATAAAAAAATAAAAATAAGTGTGTATATAAGGGAAGGAGAAAAAAAAAGGGAGTGAGGGTGTGAAGACTAAAAATAGTTGAACTAAACTAGAAATCTCTCTTATACAGGATGAGTCATTCACACTTTCTGTTAGCTAAAAGGGAGGGGAGAAGTTCCCCTTTTTTTGAAATTTTAATTAAGGTGATGATGTGGCCAAGATATCTCTCTCTATCTTTTTAGATTGCTTGAATATATTATAAATTTGCATTATTTGTTTCGGTTATCTTATAAATAGTGTAATCTAATAAGCTCTATGTACGTGTTTTGTAATATATAAAAAATAATCGGGTGGCGAGATAATCCGGTTTTTCTAATGAGTAATAATTATGTTTGACACTTATAAAAATTTGGTATGAATTCTCGCAAAATTCACAACTTTTTTATCTTTGACTAGCTGTGGTAGGGCTGCCTTCGGTAACCCTATGCCCTAGGCGTCTCGGGATATTACTAAATGCGCTACACACGTAACTGCAAACTTGATAAGTATGCATGTGCAATCTTTTTGAACAAGCATGCACAAATTCCCTTAGGCACAAGCATGTTTGTGCAAGCAACAGCTTATGTCGAAAATTAACCTAAAAATGTCAAACACGGGAGGTTATTTAGGCTATTAGAAGATAACAAGAAATAACTCACTTGCTTTAAATAGAGGCACAATAAAATTGAAATTTTAAATGAAATAATATTAATTAAATTAACATCAAATGTCAAGACGTCTATAAAATGGCGGTGAGTTTTGCTTGCGCAAATATGCTTGTGCTTGATTAAAATTAAATCGAGCATCAAGCGGCTTGCACAAATAAAATGCTTGCGCAAAAGACGCTACAGTTTGCTTCTACAAAAAGAAGTTTCCATTTACTTGTGTAACCGTCTTAAGAGATGTCCAGATAAATGTATTTTAATTAATTTTGCATTTACATTCGTTATAGTGAGAATATTTATCTTTTTTTAATTATGTTATTAATAGAAACATAACTATAAAAAATAATGAATAGGCGAATCGGATAATAAATTTTCTCACCACCTTTGTTTTATAATATCTCATAATTTTACATCTCATTTGGAACTGAAATATATTTATTATTCATCTCTAAGGGATTCTTTTTTTTACCCTCTTTCTATGTGTGTTTGGTTGGATATTTCTAGCTCTTGTTATTTATAGAAATTGATTAAAACATTAAGAATAATAATAATCATCATATTTTCTTTCCCTCTCTTTCTCACATTAATCTCTTTTGGAATCCATTAGTAATTCATTAATCTAATCATAATTGTAATTTAATATAATGGCGTAATTAGTGTGATAGAGTTTGAAATTTGGGCGGCTGGGGGTGGGCTTCGATTACAAACGAACGACAAATAATGAAAATACCAAATTGAGTCATATTTTCTACTTTTTATTATTATGTATTTTCAATTCAAGGTGAAAATTAATTTCCTAATTAGCGCCCTAATTTAATTTTATTTAACAAATACAAGACTAGCTGATTATTTTAGATAATTGCATGGATCAAAACCAAGTTTTTTTTTATTGACTCTATGCTGGTTGTGACTTTTCACGTAAAACGTAAAATTTCTCTCACAACAGCAATACATTTCCTTCTAAATATTATAGGAAAGAAATTGAAGGGATAAAGCAGTTACGCTTATAATTCTGAGTTGAGAACAACTCGAGTTCAAACCCACCTCATGGCAAAAAATTATCCAACTCTATTTGAGATGCCTCCTTCTGGGGAAGGAAACGGGAACCCACCTCAGGATTATTCCCATGAAAGTTACTCCTCAAAGTAACCATAACGTAAAATTAATTTTTTTTTGCCATGTGGGTGATCGGTTGATGTTTTTATTAAAGCTTTTGTGGTTTGAATTATTATTATTATTAGGGAATTTTTAATTATAGACCACATTTTTGTATTTATATTTTTAATAAATAATTAATACAAAAATGAGATTGATGTGTCCGCTAATTTATAAATAAATTTAATATTTTCAAAATTTTTTGGGAAAATAAAACAGAGTTTAAAATGTTTATTAATTTTATTTATTTTTATGATGTTGGGGGAGCTATAACTTTGATTCAAAGTTATTTTTTCTCACCTAATCATTATCCTGTTTTGGAGTGTTTTGGGATCGGTAAAATAAAGAGAAATATCAAAGTGACGAGAGTGAAAGGTGTTGAATAAATGCCAACCTTGGTTCGGGTAACTCATGGTCGTCATCCATATACTTAGAAGATATGAGCGAATAAATGAAGTTGCCAATATTATTATTATTTACTTTTTAATTACTGGTAGGTAAAATAAAAGGAGATGATTAGCTGAGGGGATAAAGGAGTTAAGCCTATTCGAAGACAACTCGAGTTCAAATCCATCTCATGGCAAAAAATTATCTAACTTTCTTTGAGATGCCTTTCCTGAAGAAGGAAAAGGGTATCGTTCCCATGAAAATTAGTCTTCAGAGTAACCACAACGTGTCAATGACTGGAAATTAGGTTTTTTTTTTTTTTTTTTTTAGTTTTTTCGGCATCTTAGGCCATATAAACGTTAAATGATACAAATTATTTACAAACGATATATATTAGGTAAACCAGGCACCATTTGAAATTTTAATTTAATAATAGAATAAACAAAATTCTAAATTTCATGATCTTTTAGCCTTTCAATCCAACAGGTAATAAATAAATCCGAGTAGACGATAGCTAAGAATTCTTAACGTAAAGAAACCCGAAATAAATATAATAGTATTCAAAAAAGTTTTTTTTTTTTATGAAAATTCAATTATCAATAAATTATGCAGAAGTAACAGGAGAGAAAATAATTTTAAAATCTTTTCTGATATGGAATATAAAGTAAAATTGTCCCAATAGACCTCTCTGAGAAAATGGTTGCCTATGTACCAGGCTCTTGGGAAAAATTTTGAATTTTCTCTACGATATTATAAAAAAAAAAAAAATAATTGAATACAATCCATTTTAAATGTTTCACAATTCCCTTGACAGACGGTCATTAGGGCGTATAATTGGTAACCAGGTACGAAATAATTTTATCCTTTGTATTCATATGAAATAGTTCTCATTTTTAAATGCTTTTATTGTAGTATAATATAATACAAAATATAAAGACTTTGTCAACTTGATATTAGTCACTGGGATTCCCTTTTTGCCAATATTCCGTTTGGGCTGGATGCAAAAGGCTGAATGGAAGGGGAGATTAGTTAGGGGGAAGGTTTCACTCTTTTGTCATATACAGGACCTGGGTGGGGGGATAAAAGACCAATGACTAACCAAAATATCAACCATATATCACCATTATCATAGAGAATAAAAAACAGGGCGTGATGGGAAAAAGGAAGAAAAAAAAAAATTAAAATCTCATATATCAGAAAATAAGTGGGTAGGAGAATTTTTATTTTGATTATTCACTTATTTATGATGAGGGGAGTTTCTTAAAAGTTAGATATAATAAATATATAATAGTGGACATTTTCCCCAATGAAGTTACTTTTAGGGCCGGAGGTTTCAGTTCTAATCAACAGGCAAATTTAACCAACGGATAGTAAATCATCGGAATAGTAAGCAGGAACACAATCAACAAAAAATCTGAACACACAACATTCTCTTACCTTTGATAATAGAAAGTTGTGTTCTGTGCTTGTCACACCAGATTTTTTGTGTCCAGATCTATTTAGTTTCAGTCGATATATTAGAATTGAAGAAGTAAAATTTATAAATGTGGGAATAGTTATATTTTATTACTAGAGACCGGATTTTAAGCAAAATGCTTATTGCTCAATTTTATAAGCAGCCATTAGATATTTAATTTCTATACGATTTAGGAAAAACGAAGTGCATTGAGTTTGCATTTTTTATGCTTTTTTTGCTTTTTTTGAGTTTTCATGCTTTTTTTTCCCTTTCGTGCTTATTTTAACTTATTTTACGAATATTTATAATTTTTTTTTTTTATTAAAAAATACACTTTTTTCCCATTCACACACGCATACACCAGGGACGTATATAAGGGGAAGGGGGGGCCGGCCCCCCAAAAAAAAAAAAAATTTCCGAAAACCCCGCAGTGCGAAAAAATATAGCCCTGTAAAAAAAATTTTTCCTCAGGGTGAAAAAATTTGGTTCCGCAAAAAAAATTTTTCGCAGGGCGGAGGTGGAATAAATTTAGTTTATTAAAAAAAAAAAAATTGTATACGCCATTGGTATGATTAAAAATTGCTTAGGAGATGCTTTTTTCAACTTTTATGCTTATTTAACAACTTTTTATTCAAGATTTTTATGCTTTTTTAAGCACTTTTTTTCCATTTTTTTATGCTTTTTTGTCCGGTCTCTATTTATTACTATAGCAATCATTTTTCCTATCTTTCCTATGAAGTTTTTTTTTTTTTTTGGAATGGGTGCTAAGGTCCGAAGACCTATAATGACCAGTGGTCACATGCAGCCAGGGAAAAAAAAAAACAAAAGGAGAAGCATAAAGGGGTAACTCAACTGCGGGAACTGAGAAGATGCCTGTTGAGGTTAGACTTGAAAGTCTGAAGTTGCAGGTTTTGGGAAAGATAGACGCAAGGAGCTTGTCCCAATCACGGGAGGTCATGGGGACAAGTACAAGATTAAAGTGTGCTTCAAAAGATTTCAAGGGAAAAATGAGAATATACAATTTAAAGAGCATCTCAAAAATAATTGATTTATGAATTTTCGTTGGTGCGAATTTTGAGAAAGTTGAAAAAAAAAAAACTCAAAAAGTAGATCAGTAAAGTACTAGTAATTTTTTGAGGATTTTGTTTGGCCAATTTATGTTACGTCTCAGGGGTTAATTAAAAAAAAAAATATTATTTATATTCTTTAAAATGTATAATTTTGGGAGGGTATTTTTTTTTTCTCGGATGATCCGAACTACCGAAGAATTTTCTGGCTACAGTCCTGTTCCTAACAACAAGCACAATAACTCGACTATTCTACGATCTTATTTTGGATTTTACTGGTTTGTTTTTTACTTTCCCTTACCTCTATATATGTTACTAATAGAGAAAGTATCGGATTCTTGTGAAAAATTCGATGTCGAGATTTTGATGGATATACACGTTTTGAGGTCCCCCTGAACTCAAAAAGTGATTTTCGCGACATTGTCTGTCTGTCTGTTGGTGTGTCTATCTGTGTGTCTGTGAAAAATCTCACTAACGAAAAGAGCTAGAAGGTTGACATTTTATATTTAATTTGGGTATCCTCCTGGGACGTGACACGAAGCTTTTAAACAAAATCGGCCACCATACTTTACTGTACTTTTTCAGTTTTTTTCGATTTTCTCAAAATTCGCTCCAACGATTTTGATTAAAATTCAAAAATTAATTATTTTTTAGAAGTTCTTCAAAATTTATATTCTCATATTGCCTTTGAAATCTTTTGAACCACACTTTACTCTTGTACTTCATATATGAAAGAGGAGAAATGGTTGCCATGGTAACAAAATATAAATATTTTCCCATGTTTATCAATTTTACATCTTGAATTTTAATGGGTATTCTTCTCTTCCGACTATTTGATAGCGACATCTTACACATGACCATATTTTTCTAAATTTCATCGACTGAAAGAGATAGGTAGTGAACTCGGAACCTCTAGTACAAGAAATTAGATTAAAACTGTGTGTTCCATATATAAGTCGAATTCTCAATAAGATAAAACTTTCATGAACAAAATTCTTTTGGGAGTAATAATATATCTCTCTCTCTTTCTCTTCTTAAAAGGAAATTGAATCTCGCGATTTATTCCAGTTGAAACTGTACTTGAATTATTATTATTATTATTATTATAAGAAAGATGAGATGAAATTTGATCTTTAAATATTGTTCTTTGAAGGAAATGGACAAAGAAGAAAGGGAGAGAGACAGGGTAGGAAAAAGTGGTTTTGGCGACAAAAGAGACAGAAACCGCAATCAAAAAAAAAATTCCCTCTCTTATAAAGATTTCAATTCAAATATATTATTTCAATTGGCGAATTGAGAAAGACGAAGAAGAAAGAATTTAACAAAAGAGTAATATTAAATAAAATATGGGAACGGAGGTTTAAAAAATGGTCAAAGAGTTAAGAAGTCTCTTTTCTATTTCCTTTCTTGCATTTAACACAAATGAATAGAATTATTATTATTATTATTAAATTTGAAAAAGGTAAAAAAAAGGTCGTTTATTTAAGGGCAGAAGAAAGCAAAAGAAAATTTTTCTTCAAAGAAGAAAACTTTATTTGCTAAAAAGCGATTTATATTGAATTCTTAGTAAAAAAAAAAGTAAAATACCAAAGTTCACAAGGATTGAGACGTACAAAATTAGGTCATGTATTTGAACATACTTTTCAATATTAGCCCACATTTGAAACTCGATTAAAGAGAACTAGCTAATAATTGAAGGGCTTAGTGGAAGATAGTCATAAGCCGCCATTTTGTCATTTTTGAGATTACATATCCCTCTTTAATACCACACAAAGAAAGAAGTTGCTTGATTTTACAATAATTGGCTGAACATAATAAGTGCAAGTTCTCTACTTGGCCAGCTAGTAAAGATTTGAGAAGTAAGATAGTCATAAGCCACAGCAAAATGGCGTCGAAATTAGGAGTGAATGAAAATTTCTCTCTTGTCAAAGGATTATGAACATGAAATTTAAAATACAAATGAAATACACAGGGGCTAAGGAAAAGTCAAGTTTAGAACCCAAGGTGCTATGAGTAAATAAATATATCTCAAACAAGATGTAAAAAAAATCTGGTGTGACAGCACAGTACACAACTTTTCGATTGCAGCTGCGCGTTAAGGCTCACCAGATTTTTTTATTAGGAAGAGAATTTTCCAATAGTTGGGGTGGTTTCAGACAATCATTAGCAGACAGGTAAAGCCTGGTTAAGCACGGAGCTCGTCAATGTTAAGAGATGTGGCTCGTCTAAATTAAAAGACACTTGCTTATTAGATAAATAAATAATTCAAAAATAAATAATTCAACAAGAACAATTAATAATTTGTGTCTTTGTTAACGAGGTTATTTCTTTGTAAATCGATCCTATTATGTTTATAAGTAATAATTATTTATTTCATTTGAGTAAAACCTCGACTTTAGCTTGGAACAAAAGTTCTACTATGTCTTTATCTGTTTGCTGGCAGTTGACGTAAAATTGGCTCTACTAATTAAGATGAAACTTTGTATATGTTTTACTTTTGACATTAAATGGAGAGGGGGGAAGAGGAGGGGAGTGGATTTAAGTTTTCAAAATTGTCAAATAGGCCTACTAATGAAATTTGTTGCAACGAGAAGAGTTTTTAAATATAAGAATTATAATAAGTACACGAGATATTCCGAGGCACTGTAAACTCAGGTCACTTGAATCCTTGAGCCCAAAAAAAGGTGTTTTAATTGCCATCAATTTGACAAAAAGTCACAAAAAGGATGTTGTTTTTATGCTAAGTACAGTGGGCGCCACAAGTGCCTGATGTGTTCACAAGTGGAGCCTTGAGATTAGGCAACCAAACGAATATTTTTAAAATAAAAAATTCAATGCAACTGAATAGCAAAAGTCTGCCCTTCTAAGGAAGGGAAAAGAAGGGATTTAATAATTTTTAAGACCATACCTTCGGCATCTGAGGCCATCCCTATTTATTTCAGACTAAGCGTTTTGGTTGCCTAAGTTCAAGGCTCCAATCTCTAGCACATCAGCCACTTGTGTGATCGACTGTACAGTCCCATTGCCCCTAGAATGTGATAATGTGACTTTTAGTTAAATTGATGGCGATTGAAACACTATTTCTTTTGGGGCTCAGGTAATAATTTAGGGTTCAAGTAACCCGAATTTACGGTATTATAATTTAAAAAATTAAATGTATTATTTTGTATTTATATCTATTTAATCAATCAACCGCATTTAGTAGTATATTATTGAACGAATCCTTTTAAAGAAGAGAAAAGTAGCGGTTTAATAAATTTCCCCCTTGTTACTCATCCCTTTAATAAATTTATAAACATAAAATCTCGTTAATTAGTCCGTTAAATCGTCCTTTAGTTGTTAACAAGTGCTTTGAAATGAAACCATATCT
>JAKCPI010024901.1:0-44692 GCA_023213315.1 Euborellia annulipes
AATTTAAAATACAAATGAAATACACAGGGGCTAAGGAAAAGTCAAGTTTAGAACCCAAGGTGCTATGAGTAAATAAATATATCTCAAACAAGATGTAAAAAAAAATCTGGTGTGACAGCACAGTACACAACTTTTCGATTGCAGCTGCGCGTTAAGGCTCACCAGATTTTTTTATTAGGAAGAAGAATTTTCCAATAGTTGGGGTGGTTTCAGACAATCATTAGCAGACAGGTAAAGCCTGGTTAAGCACGGAGCTCGTCAATGTTAAGAGATGTGGCTCGTCTAAATTAAAAGACACTTGCTTATTAGATAAATAAATAATTCAAAAATAAATAATTCAACAAGAACAATTAATAATTTGTGTCTTTGTTAACGAGGTTATTTCTTTGTAAATCGATCCTATTATGTTTATAAGTAATAATTATTTATTTCATTTGAGTAAAACCTCGACTTTAGCTTGGAACAAAAGTTCTACTATGTCTTTATCTGTTTGCTGGCAGTTGACGTAAAATTGGCTCTACTAATTAAGATGAAACTTTGTATATGTTTTACTTTTGACATTAAATGGAGAGGGGGGAAGAGGAGGGGGAGTGGATTTAAGTTTTCAAAATTGTCAAATAGGCCTACTAATGAAATTTGTTGCAACGAGAAGAGTTTTTAAATATAAGAATTATAATAAGTACACGAGATATTCCGAGGCACTGTAAACTCAGGTCACTTGAATCCTTGAGCCCAAAAAAAGGTGTTTTAATTGCCATCAATTTGACAAAAAGTCACAAAAAGGATGTTGTTTTTATGCTAAGTACAGTGGGCGCCACAAGTGCCTGATGTGTTCACAAGTGGAGCCTTGAGATTAGGCAACCAAACGAATATTTTTAAAATAAAAAATTCAATGCAACTGAATAGCAAAAGTCTGCCCTTCTAAGGAAGGGAAAAGAAGGGATTTAATAATTTTTAAGACCATACCTTCGGCATCTGAGGCCATCCCTATTTATTTCAGACTAAGCGTTTTGGTTGCCTAAGTTCAAGGCTCCAATCTCTAGCACATCAGCCACTTGTGTGATCGACTGTACAGTCCCATTGCCCCTAGAATGTGATAATGTGACTTTTAGTTAAATTGATGGCGATTGAAACACTATTTCTTTTGGGGGCTCAGGTAATAATTTAGGGTTCAAGTAACCCGAATTTACGGTATTATAATTTAAAAAATTAAATGTATTATTTTGTATTTATATCTATTTAATCAATCAACCGCATTTAGTAGTATATTATTGAACGAATCCTTTTAAAGAAGAGAAAAGTAGCGGTTTAATAAATTTCCCCCTTGTTACTCATCCCTTTAATAAATTTATAAACATAAAATCTCGTTAATTAGTCCGTTAAATCGTCCTTTAGTTGTTAACAAGTGCTTTGAAATGAAACCATATCTCCTTTCATTTTACTTTCTCTTACCTATGTATATCTTTCTTCTTTATATATATAATTCTTCTGTACGTGTGTATGTGACTGAACTCCTCCTAAACGACTGAACCGATTTTGATGAAATTTTTTGTGTATGTTTGTGAGAGTCCCGGACAGGTTTTGTTTCACAATTAACAATAAGTTAATGAGTAATTAACCGTTAAAATAAGAAAAAAAATAAAAATTAGGAGAAATAGTTGCCATGGTAAGAAAATATAAATATTTACCCATGTTTACGATTTTTTATTTATTTACATTTTGAATTCTAAAATATCGGCGTAAATTTTTTGTTTGTGTATCGGGAGAGTCCCGGAAGGGATATAATTCACAAAAAATCTTAAGTTCATGAATAATTAACCGTTAAAATAATCTCTATATATAAAAATGAAAAGGGAAAATGTATGTACCGGTATGTATATAAGTAGGCGAGCAAGGGGGTCCAGGGGGCGCAGCCCCGGCTAGACGGAAAGCCCCGCCGAAGGCGGGGCTTTGCGTCTAGTATGTAATATATATATAGAGAGAAAGTATTGGATTCATGTCAAAAATTCGATGTCGAGATTTTGATGGATCTTCACGTTTTGAGGTCCCCTGAATCCAAAAAAGTGGTTTTCGCGACATGGTCTGTCTGTCTGTCTGTGTGTCTGTCTGTGTGTCTGTCTGTGTGTGTGTGTTCAATTTTAAGCATGAAGTAATTGAGCTATGAGGCTGAAATTTTATATTTAAGTTAAACACCCCCCGGGACCGACAAAATAAGCTTTTAATCAAAATCGGCCAAAGAATACTAGTACTTTACTGATGTACTTTTTCAGTTTTTTTTGATTTTCTCAAAATTCGCTCTAACGATTTTGATTAAAATTCAAAAATCAATTATTTTTTAGATGTTCTTTCAAATGTATATTCTCGTTTTGCCCTCAAAATTGTTTGAAGCACACTTTACTCTTGTACTTCATAGGAAAGATAGGAGAAATGGTTGCCATGGTAACAAAATATAAATATTTTCCCATACTTATAAATTTGACATCTGAATTCAAATATTTCCTACTGCCGGGAACTAAATACATGTCGACACAAAAAATCTGGTGTGACAAGCACAGTACACAACTTTCGATTACCGAAGGTAAGAGAAAGTTGTGTGCTGTGCGCCAGTCACACCAGATTTTTTGCTTTTATTTTTCTTTCTTTTCTTTTTTGTTCTTTCACTTATGGAATTCGTGATGTCTTTGCAAAGCCTTGTCGACCCTCTAGGCATTTATTTGGCTTTCCAAATAGTTGAACTCTCTCTCTTTCTCTTTCTAACCCAATTGAAATGTTATTCTTTTGCAATAAACCTGAGACAACAAATATATATGTATAGTACCTACTATATGAGAAAAATTTAAATAAGATTTTTTTTTTTTTTTTTTTTTTTTTTTTTTTTTCAAAAATAAAGATATAACAAATCTCAGATGTATTATAGGGGGCGCAATTTTGTACAAACTCATCTCGCGAATTTGCTATTTTTGACGACACATTGACTGGCTATTTGAGCGATGATTGAAAAAAATTTCATCTTTATCACAATGATTTTAATTGATTTTAGAAGCTGGCTAAAAAGAAAAAAAATCTGGCGTGGCAAGCACAGCTCACAACTTTCTCTTACCTTCAGTAATCGAAAGTTGTTCTGGGCATGTCACATCACATTTTTTTTGTGTGGAGATATATTTAGTTTCCACCTATTGATAAACATGGAAAAATATTTTTAATTTTGTTACCAAGGCAATCATTTCTCCTATCTTTCCTAAGAAGTACAAGAGTAAAGTGTACTGCTTCGAAAGATTTCAATGCCAAAATGAGAATATACATTTTAAAGAGCATCTAAAAAATAATTGATTTATGAATTAAAAAAAAAAAATCGTTGGAGCGAATTTTGAGAAAATCGAAAAAAAGTGAAAAAAATACATCAGTAAAGTACTGGTACTTTTTGGCCGATTTTGATTAAAAGCTTAATATCACGCCCTAGGGGGGTGACTAACTTAAATATAAAATTTCACCTTCCTAGCTCAATTCCTTCATGCTTTAAATTGAATCCAGACACACAGACAGACAGACCATGTCACGAAAACCACTTTTTTGGATTCAGGGGACCTCATCAAAACGTATATTCATCAAAATCTCGACATCGAATTTTTGACATGAAACCAATACTTTCTCTCTATATATTTCATATATGGACCCTGTTATGCAATAGGGTGTCAAGCGCCAAAAAATTAAAAATTGAGTTAAGCACGGAATATTGTTTCAAATGCTATAATTAATAGTATTTTTATGAAATATGTCATAAAAAATTTATATTTATGTTACTACAATTGACAAAAAAAATTATAATCCAATGAAAACAAAAAAACTTTAATGTTAATTTTCTCAAAACTCGGTAGCTGGCGCTTGACACACTAATGCGTAAGAGGGTCCATATAGTGTAAGAGAAAGTAAAAATAAAATGTAATGGAATGTTTTTGAATGTAAAAAAAAAAAAAAATACAACCTGTACAAAATTGGATTAACAGCTTTATTGCTGCTGCCTTAAATAAATAAATAAATAAAATTCATTGATCTGTATAGTAGACGTCTACTACGTACAAGAATTCCTGTTTAAATTACCTCTTACATAGTCAATAAAACAGAAATTAATTCATTTCCACGTGATCATTTTTTTCCTTATACCAATAGAATACAATATGATTTAATAAACAAAAAATAATCTTAAATAGAAATTAATGACAGATAGATAAGCCGGAATTGAATGATTGACCCCAATTGATATCCCATACACATTTTTTTTTTTTTTTTTCAGAGCGCGAAATGGTGGTCATTTCCAAGAATTTTATTTTATTATTTATTTATATTTTTTCGCTTATCTTGACCTTTAAACGCTGACATTTGATTTATGCTTCTTGATTTCATTTTAGTCAATCAAATTCATTCACGAGAATAAAAAACGAAGAGGAATAGCATTCGGATCGCGTGATGAACGAAAACCCAAATTCGAAATTCAATTATTAGATCCGACACTACTACAAACGTGCCGAAAGAAAGTTAGGTTAATCGAAAAATTGTAATTAAGTTGAAGGAGTAAAGGTCAATTCAGTCCGAATTATTTGAGAATGAAATTTCAATATATTATTTTTAAAATAATTATATTTATTCTCCAAACGTTATTGTAAAAAAACCTCAGACCTCCAGGGTTTCGGCCGCTGTGCTGCGTGCCTTCATCAGTGAGCTCTGGATCTAGATAATGCAAAGTGAATTAGTTATAAATTAAAATTTATCATAAAGAGTCTTGTCGAAATTATTTTTTTTACCTTAAAGGTGAGAAATTTGCACTAGCTAGATCCTTCGCCTTAACAATACAGGTTTCGCCTATCACATACATACGGAACGAGGTTTCAACCATGAATAATAAATTTAGTTATAGTACAATTATAGATAGATGGGTTTAGCTGACATCTACTGGTCATAAATTTAAATAGAATTTTATTTTTATTTTTATAAATTATAAAAGGAATTTATTTATAGGATGAAGAATGTTTGTTTATTTTAATACACTTTTCATTCAAATCAAAGAAATTATTTTAAATAAATATACAATATTTACACTTGAGAATTTTCATTTGTTAAATAGACATTTTTTTAGATTTAAATTTTATTTATTTAAATTGCATGGAGAATGGCTGTGTAGGCATCTGAAAGATTTTCACTATCACTCTTGAAATTTATAGTGTTTGTCTTTTTTGTTAAAATATGGGCTGCTTCTTTAAATTTACGTTTTTCATCAATAGTTTCATTACATAAGATTTTTACGCCCTCGTAATCCATCTCATGCTTGTGGTCTATACAATGAATAGAGAGCGCGGTAGTCATGCGTTGGTGGTTAACAGAGGCGAAATGTTCTTTTAGTCGAACTTTGAGAGGCCTTTTTGATTCACCTATATATAAGTAAGGTTGATGTAGCTCCTTACATTTCTTGCACTCTAATTCATAGACGATGTGTTTTTGTTCATTAAGTTTTTTTAAACATTTGTTTGAAAACAATGGACGGAGAGCCTTTTTTGTTTTTATGCCCATTATTATCTGATCCTTTTTAAGCTCTTTGGTTATCCTTTCGGTTAGTGTCGGAACAAAGGAGATAGATCCGTAGGTTGAGTGTTGTTGATGCCGTTCTATTGTTTTGTTAGTATTTACCGTCATGTGTTGACGATTGTTGTAATCATTTATTGTTTTGAGTATTAAATTTTTTGGATAATCATTTTGTTGACATTTTTTTATTAAGATATCTATGTTAGGCTGTATGTACTCATCATGGCATAGGTTATGAATTCTCGCTATTTCATTTTTTATTATATTTAATTTTTGATGTAATGGTTGTGCCGATTTGTAGTTAATCATTCTATTACTTTTTGACTCTTTTACAAATAAATCTGTTTTGAGATGACCATGGTCTCTTATAATTTTGATGTCTAGAAAGTTTATTACGCCATTATTTTCTTTTTCTATGGTAAAAACTATATCAGAGTGGTAGGAGTTTAGTGCTTCCAGCATTTTATTTGCATTAATTTCTTTTAGAATACAAATTGAGTCATCAACGTATTGATATTTATATCTTATAATCTAATTTTAGAATGATTTTTTCATATATGTCGTCTAAAACTAAATCCGAAAGTATAGGGGATATTTTTGAACCAGCAGGCAAACCATTTCTTTGTTCATAATATTGATTTTGAAACATGAAAAAGTTGTTGTTTAGAATTAAATTGATCCCCTCCTTACTCCTTCAACTAAATATTCTACAGTCCTGGTGAGTCAATTATTGTAATTAAGTTATCATACGATATAAAAAAAAAATAAGGAAATAAGTTAATTGTTTTATTTCCTTACCTAACGATATATAAATCAAAATAATGTATGATTGTGTACGATTTTTTTTTTTTAATTAAATGTACTACCGTATATAATAAATTAAAGTGTTTTTTTTTTACCGCATATACAGGTCTATTCTGAAAAAACAGACGATAAAATTTAAAATAAACAAATGGGTGTTATAAAGTAATGTAGAAACATTCAGCGTTAAAAAAATGCTATTCTCTAAACAAAGTTTTAACAGCGACGTTAACATGTTGCTTTTATTTCAAAGCTATCAAAATCATAAGCTTACTTTTTTAGGTTATAACCCAAAAAAAACTTAAGGACGCCATTTTTATTTTAAACACAACGTTAAAATATTAAAGACACCCCCTAGACATGACATAAATTTTTAACACTATTTACTAAAAGTTAACGCTTTGGCTTTAAAGTTGTTGTTTACAGAATAGCTATTTGAGGCAAGGACGTGATTTTGAATAGCATTTTTTAACGCTGATTGTTTTTACATTAGTTTTTAACACCAATTTTTTTATTTTAAATTTTAACTTGTTTTTAGAAAATAGACAGGTCTATTCTTTAAAAACAGACATTAAAATTTAACATCATAAATTGGATGTTAAAAAGTAAAGTAATAACACCAGCGTTATAAAATGCTATTCTCTAAACAAAGTCTTAACAGCAACGTTAATATAGCACCAGGTTAACGATCCATGAAGATAGCTATGTTTTCGTCATTTTGAAGAATTAAATACGACGTTATGATATTAAAGACACCCCCTAGACATGACATTAATTTTTAACTCTATTGACTAAATGTTAACGCTTAGGCGGTAAAGAATAACCATTTGAGGCAAGGACGTGTTACAATCAATAAAGGCTGATTTCAGATGATAAAAGCTAACGTTTTTGCTTAGAGAATAAAATTTAAAGTTGTGGGGTAACAATCAGGAAAGGGGTAGATTTAATAAGTTCAAGAATGATGGCCTGATTTTCCTAACCAAATGTGTCTCGCAGACGGACGTTTCGTTTTAATTATTTTGGCATCAGAAAGTATTAAAATTTCGTCGGCTAAACATAAAAGTGATTATTTATAAACGGTTGAGACATATTAACATTCTTCTATCAAATTTCTTTTGGGTAAACAAATTCCATAGTCTGGAAGTCTTATCTTTTCGTGTATGCATTCTATGAATTAACGGTAGACGGGTGTGACGTCATAAAGTATATCAATGTCTCTTTTATTATAAGCTAATTGAAATATAACTGGAACTTAATGAAGACGATAAGCCTTCTTATTTCTTAAATTGTTGAATAGCTACAAATGGAAGCCAAAAAAAAAAAAAAAATAATGCTCCCATTGAAACAAATATGACTTTTTCAAAGATCATGCCTTGATCCCTAGAGACTATACCCAGTATGCTTGTTCTAACTGAAGTTTTCTAGTAATAGTAGTAAAATTATGGCTGTTGCAGATTATTCAACATGGAAAGAAAAAATAAAAAAATCGGGAGGAATTCCGGCTTTATTGGTAGTAAAGAAGGGGTCACTTCAAAAAATGCAACAATTTTGAAGAAATTTTCTAAAGACGTACAAAAAGTCTTGTTTCTACTCACTAAATCTAAAGTTATAAAATTAATGAATTGTTTTTGTAAGGCATGATAAATTCACTTGCTGATCAGAGAGGTTTATCTACTGAACAAGAACAAAATTCCGAAATTTAATCAGGCTATCGGGGGGTGTTCGTTCCAACGATTCTCACATCTGGGAGGAGAGAGAACGAAGGGCAGCCCACACTTCCCTTTTCTAGACGTGAATTACATAAGAAAACATTCGGGCCAATATCTATGGATAAATATTGACCAAAAGGGGGTTGGAAAAAGTCTAATAAATATTTAAGAAAAAAATCTAATATGAGAGGGTAGTCAGAGTTCAGTAATAAATAATATTTGCATTATTGCCACTCTAGAGCACACGGGCCGCCGGATATTTAACCGAGATAATTAAACTAATGGTGAGTCGAAGGTTTAAAATCTATTGTAGAATTCCTGCTAGGTTTGTTGAAAGAACAATTTACAAAAGAATCAGGAGGGATAGAAAATCTGGTGTGACTGGTCGTACAACACACAACTTTCTCTTACGATAGGTAAATAAAAGTTCTTTTCTGTGCTTGTCACACCAGATTTTTTTGTGTCGATATATATTTAGTACCGACAGTACAGTACATTTGAATTCAAGATGTAAAATTTATAAACATGGCAACAAGACAAGATTTATATTCTGTTACCATGGTATCTTATGTGGTATGGAGACATCTCACAGCCACATCCCATCAATTACCATGGTATCTTTCCTTTGAAGTACAAGAGTAAAGAGGTCTTCATAAGATTTCAATGGCGAAATGAGAATATACATTTTAAAGAGCAACTAAAAAAGAATTGATTGTTGAATTTTAAACAAAATCATTGATGCATATTTTGAGAAAATCGAAAAAAACTGAAAAAGTACTTCAGTAAAGTACCAGTACTTTTTGGGTAATTTTGTTCCAAAGCTCCGTGTCAAGTTCCTGGGGGGTGCCTAACTTAAATATAAAATTTCAACCTCCTAGCTCTTTTCGTTCTTCAGAAACTTTTTTTACACAGACAGACCATGTTGCAAAAACCACTTTTTTGGACTCAGAGACCTCAAAACGTGTATATCCATCAAAATCTCGACATCGAATTTTTGACATATTACTTTCTCTCTATATATAAATTTCTTTTTATTTCTAAACAATACTAAATGAGTAAATAATTATTATATTCAGCAAGTAAAAGAAAAAAAATATTTTATTAAGAAGTAACCTCAACCCTTTGATATAAATCTCCAGTACAAAAAGTAACTTGAATAGAGTGAATAAGTAAGAAGCATTTGTTTAAAAGGAGAAAGAGACAGAGAGTTCGAGTCAATTTCGTGTGTGGGCTCTAAAAAAAAAGATCGTCTATTTGGCACACGTGTCGATTTGGGCATTAACTGCTGCCAATTCCTTCTTGGGGTTTTTTATGTCCTGCGCACAGGACTAGTGGTCCAGACAGATGCAGATTAAACGCATGTTGAACCTGAAGGGTCGAAAAGGGTCAGACAAGGGGATCTCTGTAATAGTTCTTGTAGTATTTTTTTATTTACATTTTGAAAAAATCAAAAAAAAAAAATATATAGCACGAATTAGAGGAAATATATTTGAAACTGACAAGAAATTTGCCAAATTTTTCTCTTTCACCTACTATATTTATAGGTGTGTTTCTGTAATCAGTCAACCATAAAATACGAATAGACTGGCAGCTGAATTTAAAAATTTTATGGTAGAAGGATTCATTGATCTAACAGATTTTAATTGAAATACACACATTAAAGGGGGGATAATGTATTTTTCGTTTTTATTATTTTTAATCAAATAAATTAGTTTTAGTTTAGTTTCTGGAAGATAGGCAACTAAACAATCGACTCTTTTAAATGCCCAGCTGTATTCTTGATCGATTTTAAAGGAACACTGGGAATTATTGTGGGCTGCCTACCCTCTAGTAAAAGAAAAAATTTATGCACCTTTAACAAATTGAAAAAAAAAATTGTGGATACCCCACGATCATATATGCTGTTATATTAAATATTTTTGTTAAAATGAACAACCCTTCGTCCTTATAAACTTTGCCAAATGTTGTGTGTTATAAATTAGAATAATATTTATAATTAAAAATGTTCTTTGAATATAAATTGTTATATTAAGATTATTTCATTAGATTAAAGAGCAAGAGGTAAAGTAAAATGCGGCAGATATGATAAATTTATATAAAAATGACCACAGGTTGTTGGGCGATTATTTAACTATATCAGACACAGAGTCAGAGAGAAAGAATATTTTTAATTTATGACTAAACGAAAAAATTTAGCCAAGTTAAAAATTTCGTTTTTCCAAAGTTGTTTGGTTTATAAATGAGCTAAGCAGTGCGCCCAACTAAGCTCCCAAATTAAAGGCCTATATAATATATTTTTATTGAAAAATCAACCGAAACAAGTTTCATTCGTTAATGCCTACTTAAAATACTGAAGAATATTTTAAGTTCATTAGGTTATAGTTTGTAAAATTTCAAGATCATATGGATTTTAAATATACTTGGATATATGGGCGTAGCCAGGGGGGGGGGGCAGGGAGGCCAATCCCCAATCTTATTATATAAGGAAAAATAATAATTATTATTATAAATCTAGGTATATATTAATTGCATAGCCCCCTCTCGTCCTAACAAGTAGTTGCCCCCCCCACAAAAAAAAAAAAGACGTCCATGGCTGTATAATGAGAAATGTAGATATGTACCTTATTTAAATAAAAAAAATTGTGTGCGAGATTGATATTATATATAAGCTTTTGGGGTATTAAGGTAAAATTGAATAAAAAATTTGAAAAATTGCAGAATTTAATGTGGCACAGAGAATTTTTGGTGGTGAAAAAAATGTAATGAAAAAAAAAGCGAGAAAATAAAAAAAAAAAAAAAAAAAAAAACTTTAGAGTAGAATCTTTTAAAGTGGAATATTATAAAGTATCCATGCCAATAAAAGCTAAAATTAAAAAACGAGGATGTACGAACGACTCTGAGATGATAAATAAGTACAGTCAGCGCCACAAGTGCCTTATGTGTACGAGAGAACGCCTGGACCGCTTAGGCAACCAAAAAAATGCCTAGCCGTCTGAGTGTGGTCTCAAAAATATTATTTGAAAATATAGATCATCCGGATAATTAAAATTCCGTATAATAAGGGACAAATAAAAACTAGAGAAATTTAAATAACATTTTACAAAATTATATATATGAGCTCTTCAAGTCTGGGTAACGGAGGCACGGACCGGACCCCATTTAGGTATCTAGCTTAAATTGCCATCAACCCGGTTCCATTGTTGGGAGTGAGAGGCCCTTCACCTCCCTTCTCCCCAAAAAATCAGTCCCTGACGGGACTGGTTCCACCACACGGATCAACCGTCCATCCCTTTTCTCTCTTTAAAAAAAAAAAAAAATAAATAAAATTTAATTATATAATAATTTTTATTATTTTTCATTTGAGGGATTTAATCAATTTTTAGCAGGCTTTAATTTTTTATAAAGCAAGACAAAAATCAATTCTTTTCAATGGGAAAATTCTGAATTTTCTTGAATTTTTTGGGTTTCCTTTAATAAAATTTTATTAAACTAGAGAAAATTATTATATTTTTTTTTACTTTTTTTTTTTACTTTCTCTTACCCTATATATGAAATTTATAGAGAGAGAAAGTATTGTTTGTATTATAGAGCTTAAATATCTAGTCATGGCTTGGGTCCAATGGGGGGGGTTTGAACCCCCAAATCCCCCCCCCCGTGGCTACGCCTATGGTACGAACGACTCTGAGATGATAAATAAGTACAGTCAGCGCCACAATTGCCTTATGTGCTCGAGAGAGCCTGGAGCTTAGGCAACCAAAAAATGCCTAGCCGTCTGAGTGTGGTCTCAAAAATATTATTTGAAAATATAGATCATCCGGATAATTAAAATTCCGTATAATAAGGGACAAATAAAAACTAGAGAAATTTAAATAAAATTTTACAAAATTATATAGGCTATATGAGCTCTTCAAGTCTGGGTAACAGGGGACCGGACATTTAAGTAAGTAAATGAAATGAAATTAGAAATTTATAGATTATGCGATAGACAAGCTGCTTCTGATTCAGTTATAAAATTTTTATTAATTGAAATAAGAATTCAATTCAACAAAATTCTTATAATAATAATAATAAAAATCGCGTTTTTAAAAAATCATTTTTTTAAATCCCATTTTAAGCAGAGATTAGAAGTGTTCTAAACAATAAGAAAAAGATTGAAATGCAATTTTAATCCCCTGGAGTGTTCTCACACAGACACAGATACAAATTAATTGATGTTTTTTCGTAATCGTTTCCCTTAACGTGAGAGAGAGACGAGAAGGGATTCCCTGGAGGGGACCCACACAGACAGATAGACGGGGGATGACCCCTCTGGGGGGAAGAATAATCACCCGAAGGCCTCAGGGCCCCCAAATTATTCCGTAAAAAGATTTTCATTCAATTTCACTTGTATAAATAAAATGACGTCATTAGGAAAAGAAAAAAATCGTTTCAATCTTTTTTTTTTTTTTTAAATAAAACTTTCTAAAAATATTAATATACTTGAGCAAAATTTATTCAATTTTTTTTGTTTGAAAAAACAAAATTTGTTTCTTTAAAAAAAAAAATGAAACAAAAATTCATCGATAAATTGGATTTGTAATTTATATAAAGCGCGTTTTCGCGATTGACCGAAATGAAAAACAACGGGTTTTTGTGTTTTTTGGTAACGTGATTGTTTATAAGTTTGGTTAACCCTTGACAAATTCGTAACGAAAATAAAACGAAAGATGAAATTTTATGAAATTCAAAAAAAAAAAAAAAAAAAAAAAAAAACTAAAAAATTACTTCGGTAAAGTACTAGTATTTTTTGGCCGATTTTGTCCGAAAGCTTATTTTAGCTGTCCGGGACTTATTACGTTTTTGCGACCGGAAGAAAAAGAACAGACCGGCCCGTCGCACGGTCTGACGCCTTATGAAAAGAGAAAGGAAGAGACAGACATACAAAGAACTGAAGGAATGCCTGTCCCAGCTCGGGCAGCTCGTGGTCGCCATCCACGTACCCACAAGATGTGGGCCCCTGAGCGAGTTTATATGATCGCAATACTTTATCACTATATATTAATTAGATAGGTCTCGCGGGTTCGGACCCAGGCAGTCCGAAGATTTTATTTAAGCCATTTGGATACCAGATGGCTTAAATAGAAATGCCTGAACCCACAATAGATATATTATCTACAACGGTTATCGTCAAAGTCTTAAATGGCCTAAGTTGCCGAAAAGACTGTGTGAATGTGTGTCTGAGTGTGAGTGTGAATGAGAAAAAAGTGTGAATGTTTTAAAAAAAAAAAAAAAAAGATAGGTCTATATAGATAAGAGAAAGTAAAAATGTGTTATTTAGAAAAGTAAATATTTGAAAATTAATAAATAAATTCACAAGGATAATAAAACATAGTAGGTAGTTTATATTTAAAAATGTTTTCATTTGCTTAAAATAAAATAAAAAATAGAAATAATCCTTTTTGCAATTTTGACTCCGACAAACACAAGGGATAGACAGTAACTTGTACAGGGCCATAGCCAAGCAGGGAGGAATATGAGGTCAAAATTTGATGTTTGAAGTGAAAAAGGGTTATGTTTTCAAATGTCAACTGTTAAGGTGCGGTCACACCGGGACCGGACTTGAGTTTACTGACTAGAGTTCTAACGGAGTCCGAATCGCGGGGGGTTTCACACCGAAACCTCACTGGAGTGACGTCATCTTCCGTCTGTGTTATTTGATGACGCGTATGACGTATGAATTTATGTAAAGGTTAGAATTATCTGTCACCCATAGCCCTATTTACGAAAGAGAAAGTTTTCGATCTTGTTCAACCAGGGAATAAATAAGAAAAAAAAAGAGGTTATATTTTACTGTCAAATCGGGGGAAAAAAATGAATGTCAAATGAAGATAGGCATTTGCACCAAGGGCGGTGAAAACAAAAAACAATATTTTACATTTGAATGATGATACTTTATTAAGAAATTTATTTCTTAGTTAACTTAATAAAATTAATTCAAGTTAAATTAAGAAATATTTTTTGCAAATTTTAAGTCAAAAATATATCATAATTGAATATTTTATAAATTATATTTTATTAATTTAAAAAAAATTTGAAATTCATTTGACGTGACTTTCAAATATATTCCCGCATTTTTTAATAAAGTTTAAAGTTTTCTTAGTATTATTATTTTTTTGTTTTATTATTACTAAAAAATATTTATAGGGCCAAAAAATGCCTCTATTAAGAAACTGAAAAAACAGCTGATTGAAAAAGTCGGCCATGTTGGCCTTTTCTGACAGCCGGAGTCAGGTCCCGATCCAACAAAATTGGTTAGCCACCAGAGTCCGTATCGTGACGTAGCTCCGCTCAACTCCGTTTCGGCAGCAGTGTGTGCACCTCCATAGAAATACATAGGTTGGGTCCGCCACCGGACTCAACTCAAGTCAAGTCAGGTTCCGGTGTGATCGCACCTTTATAGTTTGGTCAAGACTAAATGATTTATTACTAATTTATTAAATAGTATATTTACCTTATTCATATAAAATTAAAGATGTTTTAGGAGATAATTCACAAGCACTAACACAATAAATAGAAACACTTTTAACGAATTAATTAATTAAACGAACAACAATGAACGAAAGCAACACTGAAGGAACTCTTCTATTGCGCATGCGCAGGGAGAGGCAGCAAAGAAGCAGCGAGGCGACTGCTGCTTCATCTCCACCCCACCTTCACTCGCCTAGTCAAAACAACATCTAATTTCATGATGATATTATAATTCAAAGTAGGCTATTTAAATCGTTTTTATTATTATTATTATTATTATTTTATATAAATCAATAATTAAATAAAATATCTGATTTATGAATTTACAAATCTTTGAACAAAGTTGGAATGAATTGAATTCATAATATGTAGGTATTTAATTACCTTCGGTAATAAAAAGTTGTGTTCTGTGCTTGTCATATCAGATTTTTTGTGTCGACATATATTTGGTTAATCTAAAAAAAAAGCTCTCGGGCTTGGTGTAGCGGTTAGAGTGCTAGCCTTCTATACCAAGGGTCGCGGATTCGGATCCCAGGCAGTCCGATGATTTTATTTAAGGCATTTGGATACCAAATGATTTAAATAGAAATGCCTGGATCCCCAATAGATATATTCTTCACAACGGTTATCGTCAAAAGTCTTAAAAGGCCTAAGTTGCCGAAAATACTGTGTGAATGTGAATGAGAAAAAAAAAAAACATAATTGAACAATTTTATATCATTTCGTAAAAAGAGATATTTTGCTTTTTCAGTTGTTTTTTTTTTTTTTTTTTTGTGGGTCCAGGCATTCTTATTTAAGCCATTTGGTATCCAAATGGCTTAAATAAAATCATCTGACTGCCTGGGATTCGAACCCAAGAAAATTATTATTACTACTATTCCAATCCAGTGCCTGCTTGAGGATTTGTTTACATTCATAGAATATATAAATGCAAAAGAATACATAGATATTTCTCTATACATTTCCTATCGGAGAAATCGTAACTTTCGGAATTAATAACTCAAAAAGTTATAGGAATTTCGGGACCCGAGTATTTTTTCTGGACTCTATAATGTCCTCTATAAGACGGCAAAATTTCGTCATTCCAACGGAATGTTGGTCAATCAGAGCGAGACTGACGGACGGACAGACGGACACTCCGCTAATATTAAATATAGATTATTTAAATATTGGAAAAAAAGGGAAAAAATATAAATAATTTATAATTTTTTTTTAAATTTATTTAAGGTCTTTTTCGGCATCTAACTAATTTGAATACAAGTATTACTGAAGAAAAAATTAAAAAAAAAAACCGAATTCGGTTTTTCGGGAAAAACTCGGTTTCTCGGTTTTTGAAAATTAGCCAAAAAACCGGTATACCGGTTTCGGTTTCCACCGGAGTCCAAACCCTAATCCCTTCCTTAGCATGGCCTTTGATGACGAAGAATACTTTTAAAAAAATATTAAATGAGTAGATCTACAGTATATATTATTTAACTATAGATTATTATTTTACTTGAATAGGCTACCAAATAAATAAGGATGAAGTAAATTGATCATGGATGTCAAAAAAGATGTTTAAAAAAAATGTATTTATGGGTACTATATTTTAATCATTAAATATTTATTAAATATTCGCTTAGAGGTACCAGTCCTCGGTGGCCAAACAAATACAATATAACTTAAAATACAATAACAACAAACAAAACAAAAATTCTCATCTGCAGAAAACAGGTCACAGCCATTTATCCAACATAGGACTAGTTTGTAAATAAATAAAGTAAAATCTAATCCAATTGTTGCGCATACTTTCATTTATTGAAATTAAATAATACTTTTATTATTACCAGGTACAGTGAGTGACAATATTAAGTCCCACTTATGCGTTTTCTTGTGATTATTTAATTGTTTATTAATTGATAATTGATTATTTAATTGTTTAAAAAAAAATATTATTTATTTTTTAATGGAAACTTTCATTGTTAAAACATAGAAAATTCCCAATAAAGATTTTCATTTTATTTTATAAAAACAATGAAATAATCACAAGTAGAAAACGCATGGGTGGGACATAATATTGTCCCTCACTATACTTTCAGGATTCGGCAAAGAATTTATTTTATCATTTTATCTAATTTTTTAAATAAGATTTTTCTTAAAATGTTAATAATAAGGCTTAAATAATAGAAGAAAAAAATAAGATCCGATTAAAGGACTTTTAAAAAAATATTCTTTCCTCATTCTCTGAATATAAATAAATTTTAAAGAATAGAGAAAAGAGACCTTTAATTTTTTTATCACCATCAAAAAAAGATTTTGTTAAGGAGCTTAAATTTTGACTTCCTCTCTCAAGGAACCTTCTTGAAAAGGTTGATTTTTTTTTTTAAATAAACCCTCTCTCTCTGTAATTTATTAAGAGAGGAAGTGAAAATTCTCAAGAATGAATGAATCAAGAAGAGAAGTGAAAGAAAGAATCCTTTTCTCTCTTTACTCCCTAGGGATCAAAATAATACATTTAAAGGAATAATATAAAATATAAGACATTTATATAAGTTTTTGAAAAAAAAAAAATCTATTTTTGTTAAATATTTAAATGACATCGAAAAAAATGTTAACGATTTTTCTATTAGGTGTCTCTACAAGGGTATGTTCACTTTATCAGTATATTTTTACTTTTTCTTACTTTACAACAGTGTTGAAACAAAATATTGAAAAAATATTTTTATTTTAGACGAGTTTGGTATCAATTTTTGTAAATTTATTGTAAATATTATTAGATATTTATTTTTAACCCCTACCGGCTACATTTATTTATATATAACTAGCCGCGCCGCCCACCTTCGGCGGGCTTCGCCCCCCCCCCTGGCCCCCTCCAGCTGGCTCGGGCCCGCCTGCGGCGGACCCTCGCCTTTTCTTCTTAATTATGAAAAGAAAATTACACACACTTAATTTTCCCCCCCCATGATTATTATTATTCCTTCCTAAAATAAAATAAAAAATTATTCCATTCCAATCCAGTGCCTGCTTGAGGATTTGTTTACATTCATGGAATACACATATGAAAAGAATACATAAATATTTATCTATACATTTCCTATGAGAGAAATCGTAACTTTAAGAATTAATAACTCACAAATTTATAGGAATTTCGGGATGAAAATAATTTTCCTGTAATCCCGTGAAGGTCCTCTTTATGCATATAAAATTTCATTTCAAAATTCTAACGGGAAGTTGCCTAAATAGAGCGTGACAGACGGACAGACAGACAGACGGACATTAGCGAACTATATACCGGTATATAGATTTTTAAATGCAAGTATCTATGGCTACCCGGTTCCGATGTCGGAAAAGACCTTAAATGAATTTTTAAAAAATAAATAAATTTTTCTCGCTTAGAACGGGAAGGGCAAGAGAAGCTAATGTCTTCTCCTTGAGCCGGGGGTCACGGACCAGCCATTAATTGAACCTGTGCCGTGAACTTCAAAAGGTTGGGAAACTCTGCTTTAATGGAACGTTTCGGCCAGAAGATATATTGTTTAAATTTTTATATAAAAACTAGCTGATGATAATCATTACCCATTTTTTATAATTTCAATCACGAAATGACTGTTGTAACATACAACCAGACCTTTTTACTTACACTAAGCAACAAAAGCAAATTAATTTTAATTATTGATTTTTCTATTAATATTTTATTAATATGTTTTGTTGACCTGTTTGAAACATGCACGTCCAGAATAAAAAGAATTTCCAGATTCCAAATGTTAAAAACCCGTCCCAGTAAAGGGAATAATTTAATCATAAAATAAAATATAATTTACTTAAGTTTTCTTTTTTTATATATATGTAAGTACTTTATTTTTTTTTTTTTTTGTCAGATGAAAGTTTTCAAGTTAAAAGACAAAGAATGAGAGAGAGTTTTAATGTTGAAAATAACAAGACGAAAAAAAGCTAAAAGATTCTTTAAGTTACTTTCTTGTTAAACATTATAATAATTCTTGACAACAACAATAATAATAATAATAATTTTTATAAACTCCCTCTCTTCCATTCTCAACACGTTTTTAAATTACCTACGAAATATCAATATTATACTAGTAAATATAATGGATAAAAAATTATATTAAATTTAAGTAAGAAGATAAGAAATTGTTTTGAAAAAAAAATATGAGCTAGTCGTATTAATAAACACAGAAAGAAACGTATTATACAGTATATATTCCCATTAGGTATAGAAATAAAAAAAAACTAAACAACCAATAAATATTCGATCAGGCGTGCGAAGCTCCCGGCGCATGCGCATTAGGGAAAAGAGTATTACTTTTCGTTACTGCGCATGTGGTTATCCTCAATACGCATGCTCCGAGCGCTCTAGGACTCTTGATCGAACAGACCTATAAATAAATCTAGACATTTTCTGGCTGAATGTCCAAATTTATATCCAAAAAAAATAAAAAGAATCTATACATAGAAAATAGTCCTCTGGAAAAGAATAGATTTTTAACACATAATTCCATTTCAGAAAATGAATTTTTCGACACATATTATACGATGGTGGAGTGTATTTAAAAATTATAAAATTTGTTTGAAAATAACTGGATTGTTCTAGTTTGATTAATTATATATAAGAAGTTTACTCGAAGTATCTTTCGTTGTTATAAGGTGCAAAATAAAGCAAATTTTGTTTTGGTCCAACTGATTCTGCACAAAGTTATATTTCTGAGATCCAACTCCTTTATCTTCAGGCTACAATAATTCCAAGATCCGTTCAGTTCTAAGTGTTGAATCTCTGAAATCGTAACTTTGTGAAGAATCAGTTACAATAAATTCCAACAAAACAAAATTTATTTTACTTTACACCTTATAACCAAGAAAGATACTCAGAGTAAACTTCTTATGTAAATTATTAATTTATTTTAGCACTCTAAAATATTTCAGGATTGTTTAGGTGGTCTAAAAATTCTTCTAGTTGCATAAAATTAAAAAATGAATCCAATACTTTCTCTATATATATATATTACATATATACATAGGTAAGAGAAAGTAAAAAATTTCTGGAGAACCCCCCTTCCACAACCCCAAACCCCGACCCATCAGCCCCCTCCATATTTACATGTATTTTATAATCTTGTAAAACACTCCACAATTGTATAATTTAAGGCACTGAGGATGGATTGCGTTAGGCATTCTCAAATATTTGCTGATAAATTATTTTAACGTGAAAAGCATTCGCTGGTTGTTTTTACTCCATCAACTTGATATTATAATTTATTGCAATGTTAATTTTTTCACTAGAGCCCTCTCTATTTGATAGTGAAAATTTATTTTATGAGATTTCAATTAGTTATGAAATTAAAGAGAATTTGTTTCAATACAATATATCAAAATAATAAATAAATGGAAAATTTTTAAATGATGTAATTTTCTAATTACCTTCAAATAAATATATAAATAGTTATAATTTGCCTCTTAACCTTTGTTCTGTTTAGATGAATAAGGAGTGAGGAGAGAAATTTCTAAGAAATATGCACCCATACATCATCATCAACATTATCATCATCGGCACATTTATCATTGGTCGTGTTGCTTTATCAATACTAGTGCAATGATGAATGGCAATTTTTTATGCGAAAATTTTTAATTCATTTATAGAGATGAATAGAAGCGAAATAGTATGACCTAGAATGGATCTCTAAAGGTCAACGAAGTTTTGCTGATATCCTCTTTTTTGAATATTTTGTTTTTACTTTCTCTTACCTATATGTATATGTTAATATACATATATATAGGGAGAGAAAGTATTGGATTCATGTCAAAAATTCGATGTCGAGATTTTGATGAATATACAGGTCCTCTGAATCCAAAAAAGTGGTTTTCGCGACATGGTCTGTCTGTGTCTGGGTTCAAATTGATTAAAGCATTAAGGAATTGAGCTATGGGGTTATATATTTAGGCGTTACGTAAAGCTGAAGTGGTCATTTTTATCTAAAAGTCACCTTGAATACTTGAACGCTCCTTTAGACACCCACCCAGGGCGTGAAAATAGGCTTTTAAACAAAATCGGCCAAAATGTACCATTACTTTACTGATGGAGTTTTTCAATTTTTTTCGATTTTCTCGAAATTCACTCCAACGATTTTGATTAAAATTCAAAAATCATTTATTCTCCAGAATGGTTTGATTAATTATGGGGAATTTTTTTTTAACACCAGTCCTTTTTCTCAGCCATTCCAAATTTCACCATAATTTGTCTTATCATTCTGGAGAAAAAAAATTTTTTAAAACAAAAATGGCGACTAGCGGGAAAAAGGAAGCATTTTTGGACTTATGATATAAGAAATTTTTTTCTTTATTTGAATATAAGTAAACCACTCCAGAAGTTTGGCAGTCTAACACCCTGTATAAATCTCGAAAAATATTTAATTATTTTATTTTAGTTGAATTTGAATACATTGTTTTGGAATATAAAGTTGCTACCATTCACTTGAAATAAAAAGAGACCTGGTCTAAAAAGACATTAAACAAATTAAAAAAAAAAAAAAAAATTAAGTCCTTGGGGACTGCCTGACTTATACTCACTAATTTTTGGAGAAATTATATTTTAAAAAATTTCGAATATTATATTTATTTCATGTGCCCGATATTTGTTTAATAAATGATGTCGAATTGTTAAACATGCGTACCGGTACATCTATCTCTAATCAATGATAAGGAAGACATGTCTATAGATAAGGCGCATAAGGAGGATATCACTAAATTAGAAGCCTAATTGTCTGGATATAGATCAATAGCATACAGCTATTCATCATCATCATCATCATCTTAGGTGTTGGAGAGAATGGGGAGGCATTAGTTCACGTTCACCCCACCCCTACATTCAATGACCAACCGATCATTAATATTATCATCATCATTCTATACATGAATGCAGAATAATTATAGCCAATCTCCATTATTATTATTATTATTATAGTGGGACAAATAGTTAGTGGTGGGGGGAGTTAATTTCTACTCAAATGGATAATAGGCAGACAATATTGTTATATGAAATGAATGGTATAATTAATGATTATTGAATTTATTTAAATTTTATTAAAGTACCTTTTAGCTAAGTTAAGTGATTTCGTACCAAAAAACATTGTGTGGTTTTATGAAACCACGATGCAAGTGAAACTTTTTTTTCGGATCGTAGGGGTTTAACTGAAAATTTTCAGAAAATTATTCAATTAAGGGTATTAAAATCGCGTTTTTAATCTTCCCTTAATAATTGGAAAATGGGAAATCAATAGACGCATGTTAAAAACTGAGAACAATATTTATTTAGCAATTGAAGATTTGAATCATTTTAAATTATTTTAAAAATTATATTTTATCAATTTAAAAATTGAATAGCCCCCGGGGCTTGGAGTAGTTGATAGCGTGCCTACCTTCTATACCGAACCCGCGACGGTTTCGGACCCCAGGCAGTCCGATGATTTTATTTAAGGCATTTGGATACCAAATGGATTAAATAAAAATGCTTGGACCCCCAATAGATATATTAACAATTAACGGTTATCGTCAAAGTCTTAAATGGCCTAAGTTGCCGAAAAGACTGTGTGAATGTGAGTGTCATAGGCGTAGCCAGGGAGGGGTTTTGGGAGTTCAACCCCCCCCCCCCCCATGGGACCCAAGTCATGACTAGATATTTAATACAAATTATATTTCACATAGGGCAAGAGAAAGTAAAAGATAATAATTTACTCTAGCTAAAAAAACAAACCAAAATGATTTATAAATACCCTAAATTAATCTTAAATTTTTGAAAAAAAATTTCTTGATCCCCCCCCCATCAAAAATTTCTGGCTACGCCAATGGTGAGTGTGAATGAGAAAAAGTGTGAATGTTTTTTTATTAAAAAAAAAATTAAAAAAATTGAATAATTAAATCTCATAATTATTTTTTTATAAATCGACATATATATTAAATTTCAACTCCTATTTTTGTCATCACGGCTTGTGACGTCATGGCCTTTGACGTCACGGCCTGTAACGCGACATGCTGATAGAGGAGAAAAATTTGAGGCCATCAAATAAAAGTTCCACTTTAAAAAAAAATTTCGCTAATATCCGACTGTCTGTCTTTCTCGAATAAGACCTTCTAGGAACACAACTGTTGATTACCGAAGGTAAGAGAAAGTTGTGTGCTGCGTGACGATCACACCAGATTTTTTTTTATATATAATTAATATTAAAATCAAGGTATTGTCATTAATAAAAAAATTTTCCATTATATGAAACGTGGTGCTAGTAGTATCGTTTGGCTATATTCTCCTTTCTTTACTAATTATTATTACTATTCTCCAAGCCCAGAATAGGCAATTTCTCAAATTACTGGATCCGTTCCCAAAATCTTTGATAATTTTAACGACGACTTTATTATTCGATATCATATCCCCAATAGAATGGTGTGAATAAAGAGAGAGAGAGGAAATTAGCAACGCTCTTTGCCGGCTCTAACATCAATTAATTTTAACTGGAATATGAATGCCGAGATTAAACTCCAATCGGTTGAATTTGCAATTGTCTTAGGTGTGGACAAAAAAAAATCTGGTCGCACAGCACAAATTAAAAGCTTGTCACACCAGATTTTTTATGTCAAGATATATTTCCGACGATACGGTACATTAGAATTCAAGATATATTCTGAGATTTTGGAAGGAGGAAGGCAGAGACAGGCATACAAGAACATGACTGCCTGTCCCAGCTCGGGCAGCTCGTGATCGCCTTCCACGTACCCACAAGTAGTGGACCCCTGAGCGAGTCTATAACGTGGAGTGGAGAGCACCGCGTCAAGATTAATCTCAGCGTCGTTATAATTAAAATAAACGAATTAATATCCATTTTTTTATATATTTAATTATTTTTATTAATTTATTGAACAATTTAAAATAAAAAAAATCTGGGGTTTTACTGGTGGCACAGCCACACAACTTTCTTTGACCTTCGGTAATAAAAAGTGGTGTTCTGTGCTTTTCACAATAGATTTTATTTTCCGCTCTGAGGGGGGTGCCTAACTTAAATATAAAATGTCAACTTCCTAGCTCAATTTTCATGCTTAAAATTTAACACACAGACCATATCGCGAAAACCACTTTTTTGGATTCAGGGGATCTTAAAACGTGTATATCTATCAAAATCTCGACATCGAATTTTTTGACTTGAATCCAATACTTCTCTATATATAGGCCTATGTATATTAACATATACATATAGGTAAGATAAAGCAAAAATCTGGTGTGAATGTTCGCACAGCATATAAATTATCTTTGATAAGTCCAATTGAATAAAGCCCAGAAAGTTGAATTACTACAATTAATATACTTTTTATGTATCCTAGTGCAAAACAAAAAAAAATTTTTTTGAATAATTCCATTATACATTTATAAATCAATTATTTTATATAAAAAATATGAAATCCCATCTTGCAAAAAAAAAAAATATGATTAAATCCCTTGAGAGTGTATTGTAGGGATATTAATGAATGAATGAATCCCTTTTAGCCCCACCACTCACTATTCAATAAAAAAAAAATATGTATCGAGACCTTTATTTTCAAAATTAAAGCTTGTCAAATTTAATTTCTATTATATTTTATATACCCTGTCTAATAATATTATGTTAATTCTGGCATTATTATGAATATACAGTATAAAAGCAGGGAGATATTTTCGGTATCTGTAATTGAATTAATGATTTTCTATCATACATATAATATATTAAACTATCACCGTGATAATATAATTTTATACTGATGGCAAAAATGCCTGGTGGCCTTAATGCTTGATAAATAAATAATAATAATTTTATACAAATTCCTCAACACATCAAATTTGTATATAATTATTATTTATTTGGTTTATTAAATAAAAAAAATAAATAAAGAGGCTTGCACGTATTCAGTTGTAGTTGGGAACAAGGCCTTATTGAAAAGAAAATACAAATGTATCAATCAGGGAATGTAAAAAGTTTGTGTGAATTTACTATCAATTTTAATTTTCTCTTATATAAGTATTTTTGTTTATATAGAGAGAGAAGGTATTGGATTAATGTTAAGATTTTGATGGAAATATACGTTTTGAGGCCCCCCTGAGTCTTGCAAAATAGTCTGTTTGTCTGTAAACAAAATATCTCAAGAACCAGAAGAGCCAGAAGGTTATAATTTGATATTTATAATAAGTACTATTCTAGCACGTGATAGGTAGTTTTTGAACAAAATCGGCCAAAGAATACTATTACTTTACTAATGTACTTTTTCACTTTTTCTCTATTTCCTCAAAAATGGCTGAAATGATTTTGATTAAAATTCATAAATCAATTATTTTTTAGTTCCTTATTAAAATGTATATTCTCATTTTGCCATCAAAATTGTTTGAAGCACACTTTACTCCTGTATTTCTTAAAAAAGATAGGTCAAAAAGATGACATGGCAATACAATATAAGTATTTTTCTATAAGAGAAAGGTGTGTGTGTGCTGCGGCCAAGTACACAAGATTTTTGGAATTATTTTAATTTTTTACTTTAATTTAATTACGGAAAATTTGGTCATTTGGATTGCCTACATTCCAGGAAAGAAAAACGAAAGCCACGATAAGTAATTGAAAAAGACGCTGATTTGTAAAAGGCAAGTATATCAAAACCACTTTTTTGGATTCAGGGGCCTCAAAACGTGTATATCCGTCAAAATCGCGACATCGAATTTTTAACATGAATCCTATACTTTCTCTCTATATATATTAACATATATAGAGGTAAGAGAAAGTAATAAATAAATGATCTAAACTTCGTAAATTCGACACTCAATGAATGATCTAATTTCGTTTATTTGAATTCATTTTCAACTACGTTAAATTTAATTTAATTAAATCACAGCAGACAGGGAGGATAGGGGATGAAATACTATCTATTAGATTGTGATTTGGATTTATCCTTAAATTTCATTGTCTTTTGTTTTGATTCAATATCATTTGACCTTCACTTTTAAGATTTCTTTCTCTTTTTTCTAGATATAATTTTTTATATGGTTTCATTTCAATTTCTTTTTGAAAATAAGAGAAGAGAAAGAAGAAGAGGAAGCGCAATCAAAATTTTATTCCTTTACTTCTTATTTCTTTTTTTTTATTCGTTAGCCCTGGAGGCTTTTTTTGCATTTTTTACGATTCCTTTTGACTTAGTTTCTTTCTTTTTTTTCTTTTTAACCCTCAAATATTTCTCTCTGTTTTTGCCAAAGGGCTTTTTCTTTATTTTTTTGCATTTATTTATTCTCACTCTACTGAAATTAAATTTCAATAATTGCCAAACTTTTTTTTGTTATTTTTTTTCTTTATTTTTAAAGTCAAAAAATTTAATAGAATTTAAATGGAGTAGCTACTTTTGGGACAAAACAGCTAAAAGGGTTTTTTTGACTCAACCAAAGACTTAGGGTGGCGGCATCGACTGTACAGTAATAGTGTAACGGCACTCAATTAAAACAGATTGGAATTATAATTCAGTTTTTATTTGAATCTTAGAAAATATAAATATTTTTATGATAAAAATACAAGTCAATAAAAACATGTCCAAGGGAATAAATTATAACATTTGCAACAATCACACTCTACACCCAACAATCAAAACCCTACTACAATAGTTCGCATAGTCAGGTTTTGACCAATCCACTACAGTTTGAAATTTTCAGAACTAAGCGAGGTTTTGCTGTAGGCCTATATATAAAGCAAAGATCATAATAAGCTTAATAAAAAACAGAGTAAATTAATTAAGTAAAAAAATAATTAACTTTAATCTGTGATTTGAAGCAAAAATAACAACTACAACAATGTTGCGTTTTTGAAACTATAATAAAAAGTTTTTACAAAAAAAGACTTCAGAACTTTTTTTGTGAGTTTTGTATTATACGAATTTGTAAAATCTCGATATTCTATACAAACTAATTGTTTGTGCCTCTAATGTCCAGTTGCACCAACACATCTCAGGTCTTAAGCTCGTCTTACGCGTTACAATTGAACTTAGAGCGTTACACCAACAGAAAATCGGGTCTTAAGTTCTTTATTTGTGCTAACAAGTAGTCAAATTTGAAGTCTTAAGTCGCCCTGAGCCTCTGAGCGGCTGATTATTTAAAAAAATGCGAGGTTGTCAGATGTTTTTTTCTCAAAGCTAAGATCATTTGAAAATTCATTCGTCCAACGCGTTAAATCTCAAGCTGAGATTACATCTTTAGACGACCTTCCCAAGATAAGAAGTATTATATGGCCTGAGATGCCGAAAAGACTGTGTGCATGAGTGTGTAAGTGTGAGGGTGAATGGGAAAAAGTGTGAATATTATAAAAAAAATTTGAAAAAAATCGTTAGAGCCGTTTTCGAGAACTGATGTGCTTATAATTAAACATACATTGCTCGTTTAATTTAATAGACTAATAAGTGGATCATTTCTGAAATATTTTTCTTTTTTCAGCACGAGGCACGAGGACACCTCAAACCCAACCGGCCTCTTGCCGTAGCCATCTACCGGCACTCCGTGAAGTTACGTTATTTCCTATTTCTAACTCCTCCTCTTACGTTCATTTCTAGTTAATGAACTAATCCTTATTTCTAGTTCACCCGATTCCTTTTATCCAACCTCTTCTATGCTAGGGAGGATGCCTTGTTTGAGGACCTTCAAATCTCCTAAATCATAGGCTATAGCAATTGTTTTTTTTTTAACGTTAATTTTTTTAACTCATTATCCCTTGACAACAGCAAACAAACATTTCTCTTGTTAATTCTGTTTTTCTTCCTTGTCTTTTTTTTTAATTGGATAATTTAATTCAATTGTTCATTTATTTTTTTTTCCGACGTAAAGGGAGAGAACCTGGCATAGTGTGTGTGGGGGGGGGGGGGGATAAAATAGAAGCCGATAAGGTAGCGAGTTTGTTAACCGGCGCTATCTATCTCCTCTAATCCCAAAGTCATAAAATAAAATAAAAAGAAGAGGAGGGGGGGAGATAGGTTTATGGTTGCTATTTAAGAGACGAGATCAGTGATTTAGGGAGGCAGAGAGAATAAACAAAAGATATCGAAAAATATAATATATTTATTATATTTTTTAGGCCTTAATTAAATAAACATCTTTGAGATTAGAAAATATTTATTTGGGAATAAAAAATATTATTCTTTTATTAATAATAAATTAATTGTTTTAAAGGTGGTTTATTTGATTTATTTATTTATTTATTTACATAAAATTCCCAACAGAAATTACCCATTATAGGGAAAGAAATTAAAAAAACGAAAATAAATTGTATTATAGTTTAGTTGTTAGTGCTCCCTCCTTGAATACTCGGAGATCATTTTAAAAACTGGAGAAATTTCCCCATCTAGTTTAATTGGAGTAAGTAAAATAGGGATCAGATCTGAGAGAAATGGAATAAATCAATACTGGAATAATTCAGAGCAATCCAGGATTGCAACAGATTGATTTAAATATAACGTTTAGACAACTCATTCAGATGGTATAATTCACAAACAAATAAGTCTTAGATCCAGTTGCTTCAGTTATAATTAACTAGCTAAGGATAAGCTAATTGATTATAACTTTGAAATCTTTTCACATCTAGTTAAGCTAATCATATGATTAAATAACAGATCGTAGTTAACCAGCTAACAAGTAAGACAGAGGTCAGTATAAGGTTTAACTAAAGGGTGAAATTAGGAACACAAGTGTTGTTTATTTATTTTTTTAGAAATTTTGAAATTTTTGTAAAAATTTTAAATTTAATTTTTCTTTTTTTTTAACACTCACACTTTTTTCCCATTCACATTCACACACACAGTCATTTGGGCAACTCAGGCCATATGAGACTTTATACGATAAACTTATTTAAAAATATATATTTATTTGGGGTCCCAGGCATTTTTATTTAAGCAATTTGTTATCCAAATGGCTTAAATAAAATCATCGGACTGCCTGGGATCCGAACCCGCGACCCTTGGTATAGAAGATCAGACGCTAGCCAATACACCAAGCCCAAGAGAATTAAATTGTTTTTGCATTATTGAAATTTTAATTGTTTAAAAAAAAATTAAAAAAATTTTAATGTTTAAAAAAAAAATTAATAAAATAGCTATCCTTTTTGTTTATTCTCTCTTTTAATTTTGTTCATGTGAATTATTTATTATTTTGCAGTAGTTTTAAATATTAAAATATTTAAAAAAATTGTATTTTAATAATAAAACTATTTCTAATTTAAATATTCGCCCGCGGCGGCCAAACGAAATTTATATTTTCTATCAATGATTTTCTTTATCTAGGTTGGTAGCCACTTAATGACGTATAACGTACACCCCCGCAAACCCCACGATGGCGAGGGCAGAAGAAGAAGAAAGGAATGGAGGGCATTTGCTTTAAATTTGCCTGCAAGATATGCAACCCAAAACATCAACTCTATTTTTAAATTCTTTTTACTTTCTCTTACCTATATATACAGTTGATAGGATAGGAGAATGCAGCCAGGTAATAAGTCTCCACGAAATTAAACTCTCTGTTAAGGACAAAATTCGCTCAAACGATTTTGGTTAAAATTCAAAAATCAATTATGTTTTAGATGCTCTTTAAAATCTATATTCTCATTTTTCCCTTAAAATTGTTTGAAGCACACTTTACATTTGTACCTCATAACAAAGATAGGAGAAATGGTTGCTATGGTAACAAAATTAAATATATTTTTCTGTTTATAAATTTTACATCTTGAATTCTAATGTTCCGTACTGTCGGGAACTAAATATATGTCGACACGAAAAATCTGGAGTGACCACACAAACACACTCCCCAAAAAAAGAAAAGTGGGGGGGTACCAGTCACACCAGATTTTTAAATTTCTATGGGAGTCTCAGAAATTTTTTCTTTATTCATCTTATCCAGACTAGAGGTCGGCAGCATGATATTTAAATTGTGTGATTGATAATGTCATAGTAATTAAAGATGGGGTCTAAATGGCAAAGGAAATTTAAAAAAAAAAAAGATAATCTCATAGAACACTAAATAATCTATAATCTCAAATAAAAATATTTTTTTTTTTGTGATTAATAAAAAGATAAAATTCACTTTCTTCCACCTTCACCGCATCTAAAATGAAATTTCGAATAGAAAAAAAAAGGTTGGCAATGATGCTTTTGCGTCTATTAGCATAACTCGTAAGGAAGAGAGAAGGGCTCCATAATTGCACCAACTAAAAGCGAAAAGGGAAATCGATTTCCTCTCTCTCTCTCTCCCTCGGGATAAATGGGGGAAGGTGAAGGAAGGGAGATGGTGTTGGATGAGGCGTTACTGCATGCAGTACCACCCCCCATTCCGAAAACCTACCCTCAAGTCTAAATGGAAATCAAGAAATAATTGCGCTTGGAGCCAAGAAAAAGAAAGAAGAAAGCAGAATTTTCCCTTCTCTTTCATTATTATTATCTTTCTATCCACTTTGACCAATTGCGAGGAGGTACCCTTTCAAGATCGTCATCTTATTAGTTAGGTAAGAATATCAAAAATTCATTAGAGTTGAGTAACAAAGACCCTTTTTTGTCACACATCATTACATATAGACTTCTCAAACAAGGGACTTAAATTGATGTCGAGTTCACATAAAGAATTAGTTAAATTAAAGAAAAGTGTCTTCGAAAGGAGTAGGCTACACGCCGGTGCTGAGGGAGTCCCTCCTCAACTAGGACATCCTCCATAGCATAGAAGAGGTTGGATAAAAGGAGCTGGTTGGAACCAGAAATAAGGAATAGTTCACTAGCCAGTGACGAAAGCAGGAGGAGGAGTTAGAGATAGGAAATGATGTAACTTCACGGGGTGCCGGTAGATGGCTACGGCCAGAGGCCGGTTGGGTTTGAGGTGTGTGTCTCCGTACACGTAAGCACCTCGGGTAAATAAACGGGGATCCCGATAGGAATTTCAAAAATAAAAAAATAAAGAAAAGTGTATTGCAGATTATTTTTAATATGTTTATATAATAATTGGATTTCAAAAATCAAAAATCTGGTGTGACTGGTCGCACAGCACACAACTTTTTCTTCGGTAATCGAAAGTAGTGTCACACCAGATTTTTTGTGTCGACATATATTTATTAGTTTCCGCCGATATATTAAATTCAAGATCTAGAATTTATAAACGGGAAAATATTTATATTTTGTTACCATGGCAACCATTTCTTCTATCTTTTCTATGGAGTAGAGGAGTAAAGTTGTCTTCAGAAGATTTCAATGGCAAAATGAGAATATACATTTGAAAGAACATCTAAAAAATAATTTATTTTTGAATTGTAATTAATAATCAATGTAGCGAATTTTGTGAAAATCGAAAAAAAAAAAAAAACTGAAAAAGTGCATTAGTAAATTACTAGTACCCTTTGGTCGATTTTGTCCAAAAGCTTCATGTCATATCCCATGGGGGTGCCTAACTTAAATATAAAATTTCAACCTCCTAGCTCTTTTCGTTCTTGAAATATTTTGTTCACAGACAGACCATGTCGCGAAAACCACTTTTTTGGATTCAGGGGACCTCAAAACGTGAAGATCCATCAAAATTTCGACATCGAATTTTTGACATGAATTCAATACTTTCTCTCTCTATATATTAACAAATATAGAGGTAAGTAAAAGTAAAAAGTATTTAATATTTGCAGATAAGGAAGAAAAGTTTATATTAATTATTATGTAGTATTGGAATTAAAATAATTAATGGTATCCTTTGGCTGTAGTTGAAACATTATGATTAAATGAGGGAAATTGAGTTATACAAGGTTATATTTATTAGTATAAACACTTCATACGTATTTTGACATTTTTCATAAGTAATAAAAATTTGGTGAGATGGTCGCATAGAACACAAATTTCAATTACCGAAGGTGTGTCGACATATACTGTAGGCCTATTGAATTTCCGACAGTACGGTAGGCCTATATTTGTATTAAAGATGTAAATTTTTTTATTTCATTTAAATTGAAAGGCATTTAGACTCCGTCTCTGATGAAATAAATTTTTGTCCCATGAGATGGGATTCGAACCATTGACCCATAGCACAAAAGGCAGAAACTCTACCACTGAGCCTTGGCCTAAAGATGTAAAATTTATAAACATGGGAAAATATACAATATTTTGTTAGCATTTCTCCTATCTTTCATATGAAGTACAAGAGAAAAGTGTGCTTCAAACAATTTCAAGAGCAAAAATGGGAATATACATTCTAAAGAGGATCTAAAAAATAATTGATTTTTGAATTTTAATCAAAATCTTTAAAAGCTTATTTTTGCGCGTGAGTGGGGTACCTAACTTAATATAAATTTTCAACTTTGTAGTACATTTCCTTTACACTTCATTTTGATCACAGACCAATTTGAAGAATACATTTTTTTTTTGAACTTAGGAACCGCGCAATACTTTTAACTAGCCGAATAAAATTCAAGTTCATTTTATAAATTGATCCATTTGATCGTTGCTTTTCTTTTACAAATATTTTATGAGACTAATTAATGTTTGCACTATAATAATTCGGGTGCCACGTGACTTACGCGTGGCGGCGGCGGTCTAGCGTTTAAATATAATAAAAAAAAAAGTTATTATAAATCTTAATTTTTTAATAATCCTCCCTTCTCTTGATAAATTATACAAACATTAAAAATGCACACTGCGTCGGTACATAATCATATGCATACATCTTATCTGAATTACGCCATCATCAAAAGAAAAATATTTTTTATGTCGTGGCTTATAATAAATAAAAAGCAAAAAAATTGTATTTTTTTCCTTCTAATATTAAAGTTTGGAATGTGTTTTGATCATATCTAAAGAAAAAAAAAGGGGGAAAACTAAATTCCTTCTATTGATCGAATTGTCTTTTTTGATTTCAAAGTAATCCATCCTTTTCTCTTGAAAAGAGAAAAAAAAGATATTGGAAAAAAAAAAACATTGTTTTTAAAGCTAAGAGATTTTTTTAAATTAAAGGAATAGAAAATGGCATTCATGCTAGTGATGTGCACCGTCTGTAATATGAATTTTAATTCGCGATTTTATATTTCAAAAGATTTTTTATCTCATGGACCGCGAATGAGATCGCTTAATTTTATATATATTTTTTTTTTAATATAGAACTATTTTAGAAACCTCACTTTCTCTTACCTATATATGTTAATATATAGAGAGTATTAGATCTATTTCAAAAATTTGATGTTGAAATTTTAATGGACATAAAGATTTTGGAGGTCCCCTGATTTCAAAAAAGTGGTTTTCGCAAAGTGTGTGAGAAAATATCTCAAAAACGAAAAGAGCTAGGAGGTTGGAAATTTTATATTTAAGTTACACACCCCCTCCTTGCAAGGGCGGATACAGGGGGAGGGGTAAAGGGGGGTAAGTTATTCCCCCCCCGCGAGATTTGAAAAAATATATTTTTGGGGAAAAAATTAATATAAAATTTTAAAAACTAAGACTTAAAAATTTGATTTGTATATATATTCTGGGAAACAACTACAGAATGCACCTTTAAATTACCGATTTTTTTTTTTATTTTTATTTTTATTTCGCCCGTTTAGCCACCGCGCCATTGGGCCAAAATGTTTACAAAATAGATACATAAAAATTAACATAAACCATACAAAATTAATACAATATAAAACAGAACGCAAGTAAAGTTAATACAATAAAAATACAAACCAAAAACAAAATTAATACAATAACAAAACAAAACAAAAAGCAAAATTAATACAATAACAAAGCAAACAAAAGCAAAATCAATACAATAACAAAACAAAACCAAAACAATATAAATACAATATTAAAGCAATATGAAAACAATATAAAAAACAATATTAAGGCAAAACTAGAATCTATGAATAATAAGAATATATGTAAAAATGTCTAAAATTGTATTTTTGAATTGTTGATGAATTTCATGAGTGGCTTGATGATGTGAAGATCTGTAGATTTTAATAAGTTTCGGAGAGTCGGAGGGTCTCGGAAATTGGGTTGGATGGCCTGGAGGAATTTTCTTCTTTCCGTGGAATTTCGAGGGCATTGAAAAATTAAGTGTTCAGGGGTTTCTGGGCTGAGGGCACAATTGCAGAACGGGGAGGCTATGATTGAATTACCGATAATAAGAAAAAAAATTGTGTGCTGTGCGACCAGTCACACCAGACTTCCCCCCCCCCAGAGAAACTCCTCTGGGTCCGCCATCTGCCTCCTTGAGACCAGACACGAAGCTTTTGAACAAAAGACCGGCCAAAAAGTACTAGTACTTTACTGATGCTGATATTTTTTTTTTGTTTTTTGATTTTCTCAAAATTCGCTCCTATCAATTTTGATTAAAATTCAAAAATCAATTGTTTTTTAGATGATCTTTAAAATGTATATTCTCATTTTGCCATTGAAATCTTCTTAAGACCACTTTACTCTTGTATTTCATAGGAAAGATAGGAGAAATGTTTGCTATGGTAACAAAAAATATATATATATTTTCCCATACTTATAAATTTTACATCTTGAATTTTAATACATCTATATCGGTGGAAACTAAATATATGTTGACGCGGAAAATCTAGTCTGACAAGACAGAACACAACTTTCGATTACCAAAAGTAAGAGAAAGTTGTGCGACAAATCACACCAGATTTTTTATATAGGCCCCTACTATATATCATTGAGTGGAGAAACATTTTCGTCACTAAAAACTTATAAATTTATGAATTTTTCCCAAAGTTTAAAATTGAAATATCTCAGAACTATATATTTGTGGGTTAGCACTATCTGCGCCCGACTCCTTCAATTAGTATAAACAATTTTTTATTGTTCTTGCTTTTCAACAACATTTGATAAAAATCTGGTGTGACTGGCGCACAGCACACAACTTTCTCTTACCTTCGGTAATCGAAAGTTGTGTTCTGTGCTTGTCACACCAGATTTTTTGTGTCAACATATATTTAGTTCCCGACAGTACGGAATATATGAATTCAGATGTAAAATTTATAAGTATCTGAAAATATTTATATTTTGTTACCATGGCAACCATTTCTCCTATCTTCCCTATGAAATACAAGAGTAAAGTGGTCTTCAGAAGATTTCAATTGCAAAATGAGAATATACATTTTAAAGAGAATCTAAAAATTAATTGATTTTTTGAATTTAAAAAAAAATCGTTGGAGCGAATTTTGAGAAAATCGAAAAAAACTGAAAAAGTACATCAGTAAAGTACTAGTACTCTTTGGCCGATTTTGATTAAAAGCTTATTTTTCCGGTCCCGGGGGGGTGTTTAACTTATATATAAAATTTCAGCCTCATAGCTCAATTCCTTCATGCTTAAAAAGTGAACACAGACACACCACCCACACACCCACCCACCCACCCACCCACCCACCCACAGACAGACCATGTCGCGAAAACCACTTTTTTTGGATTCAGGGGACCTCAAAACGTGAAGATCCATCAAAATCTGGACATCGAATTTTTGACATGAAACCAATACTTTCTCTCTATATATATATTACATATATACATAGGTAAGAGAAAGTAATAAAATAAAGAAATAACCCCTAAATGGCCTCTGTAGCCGAAAAGGGTTTTTTTGAAAAAAAAAAAAAAAAAAAAAATGAGTATAAATATTTGTAGTTATATTTCTTGCAACCATGGCAACCATTTCTCCTATCTTCTCTATGAAGCACAAGAGTAAAGTGTGCTTCAAACAATTTTGAGGGCAAAACGAGAATATACATTTGAAAGAGCATCTAAAAAATAATTGATTTTTGAATTTTAATCAAAATCGTTAGAGCGAATTTTGAGAAAATCGAAAAAAACTGAAAAAGTACATCAGTAAAGTACTAGTACTTATGGGCCGATTTTGATTAAAAGCTTATTTTGTCGGTCCCGGAGGTGTTTAACTTAAATATAAAATTTCAACCTCATAGCTCAATTCCTTCATGCTTAAAATTGAACACAGACACACACACAGACACACAGACAGACCATGTCGCGAAAACCACTTTTGGATTCAGGGGACCTCAAAACGTGAAGATCCATCAAAATCTCGACATCGAATTTTTGACATGAATCCAATACTTTCTCTCTCTATATATTAACATATATATAGAGGTAAGAGAAAGTAAAATTACTGTTCTGAAATCTTTATTGATCAAAAGGTTCAGAGCTCCTAGCGGCTATTTCTGAAACTATCAAATCAATAGGCTTTCGTTTCCAATCTTTTATTATTATCTAAAAAAAAAGTGGGTTGAAATTTTAAAATTAATTAAAATCCCTCAAGGGGATCAAAGGGGGGAACTGGTCATTTTTACTTTCTCTTACCTATGTATATATGTAATATATATATAGAGAGAAAGTATTAGTTTCATGTCAAAAATTTGATGTCCAGATTTTGATGGATCTTCACGTTTGAGGTCCCCTGAATCCAAAAAAGTGGTTTTCGCGACATGGTCTGTCTGTGGGTGGGTGGGGTGGGTGGGTGGGTGTGTGGGTGGGTGTGCCTGTGTTCACTTTTAAGCATGAAGGAATTGAGCTATGAGGCTGAAATTCTTATATATAAGTTAAACACTCCCCTGGGACCGGAAAAATAAGCTTTTGAACAAAAGACCGGCCAAAAAGTACTAGTACTTTACTGATGCTGATTTTTTTGTTTTTTGATTTTCTCAAAATTCGCTCTAACAATTTTGATTAAAATTCAAAAATCAATTATTTTTTAGATGCTCTTTAAAATGTATATTCTCATTTTGCCATTGAAATCTTCTTAAGACCACTTTACTCTTGTATTTCATAGGAAAGATAGGAGAAATGTTTGCTATGGTAACAAAAATATATATATATTTTCCCATACTTATAAATTTTACATCTTGAATTTTAATACATCTATATCGGTGGAAACTAAATATATGTTGACACGGAAAATCTAGTCTGACAAGCACAGAACACAACTTTCGATTACCGAAAGTAAGAGAAAGTTGTGCGACAAGTCACACCAGATTTTTTATATAGGCCCCTACTATATATAATTGAGTGGAGAAACATTTTCGTCAATAAAAACTTATAAATTTATGGATTTTTCCAAAGTTTAAAATTGAAATATCTCAGAACTATATATTTGTGGGTTAGCACTATCTGCGCCCGACTCCTTCAATTAATGAAAGCAATTTTTTATTGTTCTTGCTTTTCAACAACATTTGATAAAAATTACTCTTCTGAAATCTTTATTGATCAAAAGGTTCAGAGCTCCTAGCGGCTATTTCTGAAACTATCAAATCAATAGGCTTTCTTGTTTCCAATCTTTTATTATTATTAAAAAAAAAAAAAATTATAAAAATAAAAAATCCCCAAATCAAAGAACAGGTAATTTTTAACTATTTGGGGTAAGCACTCAATTAGTAAGTGTCTATTTTAACGGCCCCGAATCCTCATCTGTCCTTATATTTTTTTTCTACAGTCCACTGCTTCAAAATCACTCATTTTATATCCTACATATTCTTTTGGTAAATAATAAATAAAATAAAATAAAATTAGCTATATGAATATTTAACGAAATTATATCTACCACAAAGCGATCTCAATCTAAATATTGGCATAAAAATAATTGTTAATAAATTTTTTTACAGTTTAAAATAAAAAGAGAAATTTTTTGTAAATCTTATTGGTAAGTGGGATAGTAGAGTTCATTAGGGGTGTTCGATTATTGAAAAAATAATCGAACATGAAAAAAAAAATCGATTTCCATTTTTTCCTTCTCGCGAAAATCATTTGACCTTTTTTACTTTCTCTTACCTCTATATATATGTTAATAGAACAGGATTAATATAAATTAAATAAATATCAAATGACAAGGCGTCTATAAAATGACGGAGTGTTTTGCTTGAGCATGATTAAAATTCAATCGAGCATCAAGCGGCTTGCACAATTAAAATGCTTGGGCAAAATTCTAGTGACGCTGCAGTTTGCTTGTACAAAAAGATTGCACATGCATACTTGTCAAGTTTGTAGTTACGTGTGTCGCCGCTTTAAAAAGCCTCTTTCGCCAGTTCAAAATTTGAAACAGAAAAAAAGAAGAAAAAAATAAGGAATATATAATTTAAAAAAAAATTAAATTTTGATTATTATGCTCTTTTATTAGATTAATATCATTTTCCGTTTTTTTTTCTTTATTGCTTCTTTATTTTTAGTCCGCTATCAAGAAAATAATTCGCTTATTGCAAGCAGAGAGGCTCTCTACTTTGTCAAGGGGGTGGGTAGAAAAGAGTGGGTGCGTGGAGGAGGCTTAAAATTGAGTGTCGAGGGAAAGAGAGAGAGTGAAAGGGGCAAACTGTAGATGGGGGTTCAACCACTTCGCTCTCCACCTCAGCCCGGGGGCTCAACCTCCAACCCAAACTCATACTTCTGTGACTTTTGCCTTCACAGTCAAAAAAAAAAAAACCTTAATACAATTTTCTCTCTCTCCAATTTTTTTATATATATTTAAAATTAAATTTCCAAGCGGAATTTTATATACATTAAATAAATACATATCTCTATATTTTTGCATCAATTTATTACTAAAAAAAAAAATATATGAGAGAATAATTTATTTAATGATTGACGTGAAATTTTGGTAATTTTATTTGGAAAGGGTGATTGATTGATTGATTGATTGACGCAGCAAATATACATGTATATAGCGAGTAAAACAGAGAGAGAAAATCTTAAAATTTATTTTTTAAAGAAGAAAAATATACTCTTCTTCTGTCCTCGCCTTATTCCCGCGATGCGGGGTCGGCGGACCTCATTTTTTCCCCCAACCTTATCATGCGACCGGAAGAAATAGAACAGGCCGGCCCGTCGCACGGTCTAACGCCTGTTGAAATGAGGAAGGAAGAGACAGACATACAAAGAACTGAAGGACTACCTGTCCCAGCTCGGGTAGCTCGTGGTCGCCATCCACGTACCCACAAGATGTGGGCCCCTGAGCAAAGAAAAATATACTAACCTAACCAAATGATTTTAGTTTTTTTCAATATTAAAATAAAAAAATGTTCCGAAAGTTTACTCTTAGAGAATTCTTTGCAAATGGAATGCAAGTAGGACGAAAAAAAGCAAAAAACTTATTTATTTATTTTTTTTTTATGGAATTTTATTGACCAATATATGCACAAAATCCCTGGGTCGCAGAAGAATTTTTTTCGGACCACAAGTGCCTGTGTCGAGAGTTTCGAGAGTGGACCCTTGAGCTTAGGCAACCAAACCAGTATTTTTAAAATAAATAAATCATCTTTAAAACATTTTTGACGGATAAGCATTTGGTAACCTAAGCACAAGGCTCCACTCTTGAGCACGACTGTACAATTTTTTTGTTAAATTATTATACAAAAATAAAAAACAGGATTGATTTTTGTAAAATTTTACCAAAAAATATGCCACACATTGAAATATAATAGTCTATAAATAATTTTAAAAAAAACTGAGTGTAGATGGCGCGAAAATTTGTATCTAACTTCCTCGGAATGACTGTAGATGGCGCTGACGTCGTTGTATATAAAATGCACGTAACGGTCCTTTAGAGGTTAGTTCACTTGAGTCGGTCCAAGTGTACAGTACTTGAAAACGACTGCAAAATAAGCAGTAGAAACGTTGTACAGTATTTATATTTGAATAAATAATTAATAACAAAATGTGGTCTATAATTAAAAACTCCCATAATAATAATAATACAAACCACAAAAGCTTTAATAAACATATTCGTGATTTTTTTTTTTAAATTGACCTGATGATGGCCTGTGTCCAAAAGCAGAGATTTTGCCGTCACATAGTGGTCGTTGATCAATAAAATTCCATCATTTTGTGCTTTCTTGCATTCTATCTGCAAAGTGTTCGATTTTGGAAAAAAATGTCGATTGCGAAAAACATTCGTTTGTAGAAAACTTCCATTATTTAAAATTCGTTTTTCCAAACCACAAATAATCAACTTCCAATTAATTGCTGCAGATCGAAGAGATTTAACCACCAAATATCTCCCTCAACTCTAGAGAAACACAGAGTTGTGTTTGATATTTGGGTTGCCTACCTTCCAGTAATATATGCACCCAGCTTTTCAATTAAATAATTAAAGCCCGTATTGATTTGAATTTTAAAAAAATCGCATAAAATATTAAATACAAAGTATACTTTTTAGTGTGGAGATTAAAATAAACGGATTAAATAAATTAAGTGATATCAAAAGAATAACAAAGATGGCAAATGAGAAGAGAGGGGTTTTTAGAGGGTAATAAAAATGTGATTCACTCACTCACGCTGAGTATTAAATAAAACTCATGCCGTGGCCAATAAAAACAGTGAGAACAAGTGTTTATGGTATTATTTAAAACACATTAATTCTCTTTGCCTTGCTTTTAATTAAATAATAAATGTGTGAGTGTGTTTTATTCTCCTTCATTTAATATTATTAGTTTGATAGACAAATCAGGCAGAATAGAAAGACAACAAGAAGCCTATTGAATGAGAGAGAGAGAGGTCAATATGGGAGCGAAAACAGATGCAGAGTGTCAGGGACGAGAGTCAACGCCTATAAATATAGACATTCAATTTAATACAATTAATTAAATTTGTAATTCAAACTCTGATGTCAAATATTCGGTCATTAGTCCTATTTCAATTTTTTATTTTTATTTTCGTTCAAGGAAAATTTCAAAATATTATGAAAGAGTTGTAAAATGATGTTTTTTAAATTGATTGATCACACCAGAAAGAAATTGTAGCTTTTGATTGAGGCGCCTTAAAAACAAGAAATAGGCAACCAAATAAACTGAGGGATATTTTTGCTTGTATTGGCAGGGGCGAAATTTAATTTTTTTTTTATTTTAATAGTAGGCCTATATAAAAATGATATGGCATCAGATAAAAAGTAAAATCTCTACTTCATTTGATTTTCCTTTAAGGTGCGCGTCTCGGGGTGCTAATTTTGGGAGATTCCAGCGGCCACAATTTTGAAGCTATCGACCTCAAATTTTTTTTAAATTAAAGCTATTTAAAATGTCAACAAGTTATAGAAGCCCTTTTTTTGATTTTCGAAAAAATAAAATTTTTTTTTTAGATTAATCGCATTAAATAAAAGATATTTTTTAAAAATTCGCTCTATATCTTATAGATAATTCAATTAGTAATCATTGTGTTAAAAAATAATTAATTTTTTACCCTTAATTAATTAGCTGGAATCTTTCAAATGAAATGGAATAAATCCCTTGTGTTCCTAAGGGAAAACTAACGCCATCTCTTGCCGCCTCGAGTAACTCGGTAGTCAATCGTGTTCTAACGGCTTTTCGAGACGCGCACCTTAATTGTCGATGTTTCGGAAGTCAGTCGTGTCTTTCTTCAGGGCATTAAGTTGTCAAATAAATTCAGGCTCTTTTCGTTCTTGAGATATTTTGTTCACAGACAGACCATGTCGCGAAAACCACTTTTTTTGATTCAGGGGACATCAAAACGTGTATATCCATCAAAATCTCGACATCGAATTTTTGACATGAAACCAATACTTTCTCTCTCTATTTATTAACATATATAGAAATGCCATATCAAGGATGAATGGGTGACCCCAAGGAATCAGAGTGTTGAAGGTCCTCCGTAGCTATCGGTATATTTATTGTATTTAAAAAATATATGTAGCCTGATATACAATCAAATGGCCTCAGTAGTCGAAAGGGAAATAAAAAATATCAAGAAAGAACCTGAGTTCTTCTATTGTCGGAATTTTTTTTTTTATAAATACCAAACGTCCAAAAATTATTTCAAAATTATCTATAGTTGCGTGGAATGGAGTCAGCCAAAGAAAATAAAAAACAAAATTTATTCTGTCGACGTTTCGAGCGCCCGTCGCGCTCTTCCTCGGGACAGTATAAGTGTCAAAAATTACAGATGGTAGTGACAAGATAGTCCGTTGACATTATTAAACAATCTTAACAAACATTAACAATGTATTTGCAAAATGAATTAATAATGATCTCATTTTGCAAATACATTGTTAATGTTTGTTAAGATTGTTTATTAATGTCAAAGGACTATCTTGTCACTACCATCTGTAATTTTTGACACTTATACTGTCCCGAGGGAAGAGCGCGACGGGCGCAACGTCGACAGAATAAATTTGTTTTTATTTTCCTTGGCTGACTCCATTCCACGCAACTATAATTAATACTCACAGCCAGTATAATAATTAATTATTATTTCAAAATTTTAATTATTAGAATATAAAACAATTCCATTTCATTGTCTAAAAAAATTTCAATTATAATATTTTGTATTTAGTGAAAATCAATTATTTTTTTAATGTAAGCTAGTTAAATTTAATTAGATTAGAAATACTAGCCTTTCATTAGTATTAACCCTATTTTGTTTTTGTTTTTTTAATCTTGTTAGAATTATATTATTTTCTTGTAAATGAAAAGAGACATAAAGTCTTTTGTTGTTGTTCAAGTGACAGCCTTGGTGTTGGTGTTGTTGTTGTTGGGCAGGTGAAAAAAAAAAGAAAAAAAGGGGTTGGACTGTCGTTTTTCCTGCCCATTTGGGGGATGTGATGATGGCATTGGCCTCTGTGTGAGTGTAAATGTGTGAATGTGGGGGTGAATTGGTGTAGACAAGGCTGTCAGCTTTAGTTTAGTTTAAAAAAAAAAAAAAAAGGAAGGACAGATAGAAGGACCTTCTCTCTCTTGCAACAGGAAGGGATTTTCTCTTCTCAAGAGAATAATAAATAAAAAGAAGGTGGAGGAGAGAAACAAAAAAAAATCGTTTAATCAAAAGTTTATATTAGAAAATATAAATTGTATTAGATGGAGGGGAGAAATAAAATTCATAAAGTGATTTTATTAAATAAATATTGGGAAATGGAATGTAGGCAACCCAAACGTCCAATTATAAAATTCAGGAGCCTCTCCACATCTTGTTTATTATTTTCCACTTTTCTTCCAATGACCACCATAGAACAGTTTCTCAACCTTTTGAAGTTCCAGGGACCCTTTCTTGAATTTAAAAAAAATTAAGTTTATTATGTAAAATTTATTTAAGGCGGAATAGAACCAAAGGTGTTATGCATGTTTTTCCCGATAAGATGGCGTTGTGTGTCATGAAAAGTATGCACAAAAATTAAGTAATTCAAAAATTTGCCAAGAGATGTCAGAATGGAAGCTAATAATATTTAATGCATTTGGTTGATTTTCATTGATCTTTTAACAATAAATACTTTATAAATGTTATTATATATTATGTATCTTTTATAAAAGCATAAAAATATATAAATATAGGCCAAAAGAGGATCAGCTGTTAGACTAGCCTGCCATCTATTGCAAGATGCTGAACTAATTTGGCAGATGAATTTTAAATAAATCATCTAAGCTTATTTTGAAAATTTCTCTCAATATTATGCGGTTACACTGGTTGGGAACCACTGCCATAGATCTTTAGACCTTATGTATCCATTTAATAAAAACAAAATTTCTCTAGTTTTTTTTTTTTTTTTTTTTTTTTTTATGTCGTCTCAAAAGTAGCTTTAGAGCAATAAATCAGTGAAATAGTTGGGTTGCCTATCTTCCTTCATTCAAATACGAAAAATAGTGAGAAATAATTCGTCTTATAAAAAGTCTTAGTTTGATATTATTAATTAAATTTATATCTATAAACAAAAAATAAATAAATATAAAATAAAATTATCAAAACTTATAGCAAACTAATCTATTTATAAAAAAAAAAAAATGTAGCAGATGTGGGTATTTTATGTATTTCATTTTTAAGCTCCTGATGAAGGCCGGAAGAATCGGCCGAAACGTCGACATTTGTATTAAATAGAGCAGAAAAAGCATTATTATTATTGGTTAATGAAAATTAATTTTTGAGATGAGTTTGTGTTTACAATTAGGAAAAATTGCGACCCTGAAGTCAAACCAGGACATCCACGCATTCCTGGAAGCCCTAGTTCAAGTCCAGGAGGCGCAATTTTACCAAATCATTTGCTATCTTAAAACTGGCTAACGAACAGCTGTATCATTTATTACCACTGATGACAGCCTTTATAATTTATATAAGAAATTATGATTCAAGGGAAATACACGCTTTGTTTTAAAATCCAATTTGCAAACATCCTCTCATAAAAAGTATGACTCGCAAACGTTTTTTTTTTTTATCAATTTCTCTCGGTTAATGACAGAGGATGAAAGAAAAAGAGAGAGAAAAGGAATGTTTTTTTGTTATTTGTTATCTCCACTGAGTCAGTCATAATAAAAACACATCAAGAGGAAAATATTGATTTATATGTGTAGAGTTCATTTTTGTATTTTGTTGAAAATAAGGTGTGGTCATTTGATTAGGAAAATCTTAGGCGAATAGGTTTACTAATTGAATTAATCTTTGATTCTGTTATCTTTTATTGAAAATTTATAAAAATCCCGAATCTGTTAGCGATTCAATGAATTATTACAATTTGTTTAAATAAATATGGGCGGAGGCTAGAGATGAACCCACAATCAAAGTTTTAAAGTCTTTTCGTCATCTAAGGCGATATAGGCTTTCAATTGAAATAAATTATCTCGCTTGGGACGGGAAGTGATGATCCCCTGGCCCTTAGTACAGTGAGGGCCACAATAAAGTCCCCACCTGATAGCTTTAGCCTCAAGTATATGCTGTATAGTGAAATAATTTTAATGACCGAAAAAAAGAAAACGTAAAATCTGGTACAGATGATTTTATTTTACCTTTTCAGGGGACTTAATTGTGGCGCTCACTGTACAAGTGTGTAAACAATTTAAGTATTCTAGAAAATTAAATGAATAAAAATAAAATAAAATAAATTACCTTGCCATATGGCAAAATTGTAGTATACAGAAGTAACCAAAAAATAGCCAGCATCTCACCTAAAACAAAGAAAAATGAATAATTAATAATCGATTAGAGATATACAGAGATCTAATAAGTAATTGGCATTCACTAATTAGAGTTGTGATTTAATTTTGATTAAATTAAAAGGAAGATATCACTAGATAAATATAGAACAATAATAATAATAACAATATTTTAAATCATTGTCTTGGAAATTCAGGTAAGTTTATTTTTAAAATTTT
>JAKCPI010024902.1:0-23999 GCA_023213315.1 Euborellia annulipes
TGATAATAATAATAATGACAATAATGATATATGTAACCGTGAAGGATATGTTCGCGATAAGGAGAATTGTGCTCGATTTTATTATTGTGCTGCAAAAGGGGGTAACCCTTCGAATGCTATTTCTTGCCCATCAGGTTTGGTTTTCAATGATGAATTACAAGCATGTGATTGGGAACAAAACGTGAGATGTACTTAAGATTGAAATTGTTAAAAAAACAAAATATTATTATAAAATATTATACTATAATAATTAAATTCTGTTGATATATATATATTGTTATGAAGATGAATTTGTTTTCATTTTATCTTATTATCCAATTACATATATATACTCATACAATTCAATATTTATTAATTAAAATAGTCGACAAAAGATAGTGAGGATGCCGTCGGGAGTCGAACCATGGATCTACCGATTTGTAATCAGTATGGTCGTCATATTTGAATGCATTGATATTTTTACATTTACTAACCTTTGGTAATTTAATGATGATTCAAATTGTAGAGTTATCATATATAAGTCTTATTTGAGAGATTACTCCAGGCTTGTTCAAACTATGATTTCAAATGCAAATATTCTTGATTTAAACATTTTTTGAGAAATAAACAGAAAAATTTTCCATGAACTAACTAGGAAATGAGTTTAAAGGTATTTAATAATTAATTTTCATTTGTTTATTTTTGACTGATATAGTTATACTAAAAGTATTATATTTTTTATGTAAATTTATTAAAAATATAAATTTACACTAATGATTTCTCCTCTGTATGAATGATGATATGTTTGTTTAAATAAGATAATGATGAAAATGTCTTGCTACAAGCTTCACATTTATAAGGCTTTTCCCCGCTATGAATTTTAAGATGTGTTTTCAAATTTGATGAAAAAGTAAACATTTTATCACATATATCACATTTATATATTTTTTCGCCTGTGTGTATCCGAATATGTTTTTTCATACTTGAAGAACAATAAAACATTTTATTACAATATTCACATTTGAATGGTTTCTCTCCAGAATGTGTTCTGAGATGTATTTTCAGAGTATTATATTGAGAAAACATTTTATTACAAATTTCACATAAATATGGTTTTTCACCGGTATGAATTTTGAGATGCGTTTTTAAATTAGCTGAGGTTGTAAATAATTTATTACACACTTCGCATTGGTGCTTTTCACCAGAATGGGCTTTAAGATGATATTTTAGATTACTTGATTATTGTAAACATTGCATTGCAAATATCACATTTGAAGGGTGTTTCATACTATGAATTCTGACATGTGCTTTTAAAGCACCCAACTAAGTAAATGTTGCTACACTTCGCATTTATATGGTTTTTCGCCAGTATGTGTTCTTAAATGGTTTTTTTTTAACGTATTTGAATGTGAAAACATTTTTTCACAAATTTCACATTTATAAGGTCTTTCACCACTATGAACTCTTGAATGTTTTTTAAAATCCGATGAATGCGAGAACATTTTTTGACAGACTTCACGCTTTATATGGTTTTTCTCCACTGTGTATCCTAAAATGGGTTTTAAGATCAATTCCAATTATAAGAAAACACTCTTGTTACATATATCACATTTATAGGGGTTTTTTCGCCGTTATGCATCCTAATGTGAGCTTCAAGGGGTATGTGTAAATTTAAACTTTTTATTGCACATTTTACATTCAAATTGTTCACTTGTAGATTTTTTTTGAAGGCGTTTTAGTTCCAATTTCTAAAAGAAATTCAAATTATTAATTATTTATTATAATAAAAATAGTTTTTAATGCACAAAAGTAAAATAAGAGAAATTAATAAGCTTATTTTCATTTAATATATAATTTTAATTTTGGCCTTTTACCATCATTAAATGTTTCGGTGTACATATTCTGTAACTAGTATCAATAAACGAAGAGTTAAGCTCATTATCGCTGAATAGTAAAAAGATTTGTCCCTTTCGCTCTCAACAGTCAACTCTCTCTTCTGCTTTTGTTTGATTTTGAATAAAGAAATCAATATGTTTTACTAATGATAAAATCTCTTCTATATGGGCGATGAAGAATCTCCTTAGTCATTACCGCTGGTTAGAACTAGGATTAGGAAGTTTTTGAGAAGGGATAGAACAGCGAGTTTCATTATTAAAAGCACCCCCCATCATGTGATTATTTTATTGTTTTTTAAAAAAATATGTAAAAACTTTTGTGGTTCAAATACAGAAGAGAATTGCAATAAAAATATCAATTTCTTTATAAAAACAGTGAAATAATCACCTGAGAAAAAGCATGGGGCTGCTTTAATATTATCCCCTCACTGTACATACCAATTTGAAGTTCTAAAATAATTTAAATGAAATTAATATTGATATAATAAATTTATTATTGAAATATATGAATGAATACTTTTTTTTAATCACAATTTTTACATAAAATCATTTTAATTTTATAGCAGGAACCACAAACTGGATTATTACATTTATAGCAAATATTGATTGTTTTGTTACTACACTTTTTTATATAACAACGTCGTCTTTTTTTAATTTGAGGGACCGTTATTTCTTCAACCGATGGCTCAATTTTGATCTTCCCATCATTTTTCAACTCTTCTATTAGTTGAAAAAGAAAATCTTTTCTTGATATATTTGTATTATTTATTTCTTTAAATAATATCCATGAATTTAAAGCTGCCAGATCCAAAATATTATAAAAAACCTGTACAGGCCATCTCCGAGAACCGGATTTTGTGGAAAATTTTTTTAATATCTGGTCTACATTATATTTTGTTTTCTTATAAAATTCAACAGGTTCAGGGGCTCTCTGTGTTATTTTATTTTCAGAAATATTTTCATGTAATGTACTTAAAATATGAACTACTTTATTAGGTTTTCCTTGATAAATTGTTAATGTACATTTTTCATGTTTTAAAATTTGAAAATCATATAAATTGGATGAAAATCTTTTTGCAAAAGGAGGTATGCCTTTTCTTCTTGGATTAACTGCTCCAACTATGTTAGTATTCTTCTTCTTTAAATTTTTGGCTAAGGAAACCGTTGTAAAAAAACTATCTGTAATGACAGTATGTCCTTTATTTTCATACGGTTCCATTAGTTTCATCACGACATATTCCGGTAATTTATTTAAAGGAAGATTTTCATCTTTTCCTAAATAAGGAAATGCATTTAGTATATATTTTGATTCCACATCAGAGGCAATCCAGAATTTAATACCAAATTTATCAGTTTTATTGGGCATATAATGTATGAATCTACATTTTGTTTTGGTGGGAAAAAGTTGTTGATCAATTAAAATATTACGTCCAGGATTATAACATTTTTTTGAATTTTCAATAAATCCTTTCCAAATATCAGAAGCAAGCGCAAATTTATCGTTGATTAATCTTTTACTTCTTTCGTCTTTTAAATCGAATCTTAAAAATTTCATAATATCTTGAAATTTAGTTCTTGGCATTGTATTTGAAAAAAAAGGAGGTCCCCATTCTCTTGACCATAAATTAGTTAGTAAACTGAATCCCGAAGCTCCCCGGGCATATAAAATACTTATAAAGGAATTTAAATCATCCATAGTTAATTTCCAATCAGTTCTACCTAATTGTCTCTGAGCCTCAGCTTCTGTACATTTTATAATATGGAAGAGTATTTTTTTATCAATTAACATGTTCCACGCACTTAATGGATTATTTCCGATATTTATTTTAGAATAATTTGAAGGACCACTCTTTTCTTTAAAAAAAATTTCTTCTTTTTCAGATGATGATGCTTCAGGATTAAGTTTTGTCCAAATAACTCCTTCTCTGGAAATAAATTCATTTTTCTCAATAATTTTTCTTTTAGTAGATTTCCACGCTCCTGGTCCTAAAATAATAATAATTTTATATATATATAAATAATACTATTTATTAATATATATATAACATCTGTCTGAAAGGCAATCTAGTGAGGATATAAGAGATTAGAATATTTTAGCAAAAAATATCAATAGTTATATGATGTATATATAAATTATAAGATGCTTTTACCTACAATTTTAGTATATAAAATGATGAAGGAAGAGAGGATGTCCAAAAGAGAGAGGCCAAAAAGGAGCCTCTATCGAATAAAAATCTCCACTAAGAAGACGTTTCGGGTTTAATTAGATAAATCCATCATCAGTGATGATCACCTTGAGATTGCCAATAATGTAAGATCTGATGTTTTTATAATTTAAGAAATATTTTATGTTGTTGTATTACAATTATTATTTATGCTCATTTCAGCTCTTAACAACTGATGATGGATTTATCTAATTAAACCCGAAACGTCTTCTTAGTGGAGATTTTTATTCGATAGAGGCTCCTTTTTGACTGACATCCTCTCTTCCTTCATCATTCTAATCGCTGGACAGCCACTTCTATTATCAACAATTAGTATATAATTTAAAGTTTGGTCAGCTTTGGCGAGCTGACTCCCATGACCCAGAACTCACAAGGGCCTTCCCCTCAACGATTTGAACGAAAATTTTTTCCTTCTCAAGGGTTTGACTAACAAAAATGTTAAAGATTTGCCAGCATGCCTTAAGACATTGCGAAAAAGCATATTTCTAATAGCATTTCTAATGTTTTCATTGTTTTTATGAACAATTTAATCCTGAATTTTGTAAAGGCACTACAGATTATAATTATTACAATTATTTAATATGTAATGTTTGTTCTAAAAAATGGATGCTTTACAAATTTCTTTGATCTATTTTCGGTCTTTGTATATTTTGACCTTTATGTATTATTTACAATTAATGCTAGTATGTAGAAGAGGTAGTAAAGTAGTAGACCAGCTACCAAAGCTTTTAGAAATATTTCTTCACAAAGGCTTAAGACATGCTGGCAAATCTTTAACATTTTTTTTTAGACTAACCCTTGAGAAGCGCATTCTCTTGCTTTAACAGAATTTGTTTTTCATTAAGTACTACACATAAAAAAAATTATGTTAAAATCGGCGAGGAGAAGGCCATATACACTCCCCTTGTCAATAGTCCCAGTCTATTCTATCTATGGCTTTAGCACCATGAATATGAGTTTTTTAGCAGGACGGCTTTCATAAAATCAGCCCAAATATGGTTTTGCGGCAGTCACGTGTTAGCTAAAAAACCAATTGGTCCCTAAGCAATACTAAATCCAACCATTTTTTTTGTCAATTAAAAAATTATAATTATAAGAAAATTAATTATTGGGTAAGAGCTGGAGTCAAAGGAAATTTTAATAACTCCGACTGTACTGAATATGATCAGCTTAGCTCTGGTATCTTTAAAATTTCTGGGCTTTCAGCCATAACCCTGATTTAATTTATCCTTTAGATAGCCTTCTATAAAATATGATTAGAGAATGTATTAAAAATGTACTAAAAGAGGTTTCTAATTTTGCGCCTACAAGTGAAAATAAATTGTTTTTCTCTTACTTGTTAGTTAAAATTTCAACTACCACCCTAATATTTATGTCTTTTTCCCTCCTGTTCAAAAATCTGGTTTGGATGATTCACCGATTTGGAAAGTTAACAAAAGCTTGATTTTAATGAGCTTTATAAAGTAACAAGCGGATTTTGAGCAAAATTAAAAAAAAAAACACTAATTACTGGGACTTAACTTCATCTCGAACATGAGAAAAGTCTTAAGACAGACGTTATATATATATATATTTCAATAAAATGAATTTAATTTTGTTTACCTTCACAAAAAGATTCATACATTTCATCACTATTCTTCTCATAAATCATTTCTCCATCGCTTTCTTCTAATATATTAATATCATCTTCGATTTCAGATTCATTTTGGGAAAGGGTATTCAACAACATTAATAATTCTTGTCCAGAAAATTTGTTTATCATGATGATCGATGCACAGAAATGAAATGAATAAAAACGAAGATATTGGAATATTTTTTTAAAAAATAGATATAATAAATTTTAAAAATGATGAATAAAATTGAAATCAATAAAAAAAATGATTTCGTCATGCAATATTGTCCTTACAAATTTATAAAAAATTAATTTTCTTGATCAATCATTGGGCGACTCCTTTGAATTCTTATAAACTCCCTCTTCTATTATGAAATTAGTTTCTAGATAACTTTCTTAATGATCTCTCAAAATGTAAAAAAGATTGCACTTGGCCAATTTATTTTGAAACGCGAATTAAGTGTAAAATGTGTTTAATAAAATATCAATGATTGTATAAATACGTATTTTCTCATCTTAAAAAAGAGAAAAATTGTCATTAAGTTTAACTCAGAGATTGTTGGAAGTAAAGTTTAAATTTAAAGATGGTAATCACTGAGATATAAACCATGGATTTTTTCTGAGATTAAAATAAAAAGTTTTGTTAGAAAAATTCCAAGAGTGAAGTTGTAAAGAATAATTTCAACTCAAAATTCCAAAATTATTTAATAGGTCTTAAACTTTTCAAAATAGTCCTCTCCATTATATATATATACACAAATCCTAACAGGCCGCGGAAGGATGGGAAGATTTATTGCCACATTTATTTCTTTTGAAGATCCTTTTTCTTTAAAATAAACTTTTATCAAAGGTAATGATAAAAATATAATGTAACTTTTATATGAAGCGGGAGAACAATTGGGATAATGTTTGTTAAGAAGATTTGGGAAGATATTTGGGCTACCGAAACTGTTAATAGCCAGTCGCCAGATCTTAGAATAAAGCAAACAACAATACATTTTATTGTTATTCTTTAACCACACCTTGGTCGATTACTGCAATAAATCTTCCTCTCCTCGAAATATTTTAAGAATTCAAAGGGCAAGTTCGGAAATAGGACTGTTATTTTCTATACCTGGGGAAATGGTGGAGCTGTGTATAGATAGTAAAGGAGAGTATTTTGACAGATATTAATGGAGAGAATATTTTTTTTTTTTTTTAATTAGTCTAGGTTTATAAAAAGTTTTTGGTTTAATTATGAATTAAATGTTTAATTATGTTTAAAATACAATAAAATGAAGAAATATTCAAAAATCTTTTATGATTACAAGAATGAAAGCTTCAATTCCAAAATTATTAATGGAATTTTCCTGACAAAGGAAATACCTTTATAGAAACAAGTGAAATAGAACGTTTTAATGTTAATTGTCATTATGAAATTATTTTGTAGACAATATTCTGTTCTCCCTTGCTCAAAGATACCATATGAAACTACTCGCTGATCATTTTCAATCAAGTTTCTTTTATTTTTTCTGGACTTTGAAGATTGTTTATAAAACCTTAGACTTATATCTTATTTATCTTAAATTTTGATTCCAATTGCCTTGTTGCTTTTTTCTAATAAACTTGAAATGATCAGCTTGTACTTTCTTGAGTCAGATATAAAAATTTGATAATTACCTTTTTTTTTTCTTTTGGATGAGTGTCAAAGTATTTTTATGTATTGAATAAACCGTCTTAGACATACACTTCTGGTCATGTTTTTGAAGGAAATATAAATTTATAAAATTTGTATTGCAATGAAAGCAAGGAAAAACAGGCCCTAAAAATATAAATAACATAAAACTATTATATCATTTAAATAATAAATTAACATTAAATTAAAAATATATACATAAATATTTAAGTAAAACTAAATTTTATTAAAAAAAAAATAATTGGCGCAAAAAGCATTGTCTCACTTAAATACTCTTTAATTTTTAATTGTGTTAAATTTATTCTGAAAATGTATTGTTAAGGTTTTCGTGTTTTGAACTTGTATTATGAAATATATGAGAAGGATGGTAAATTAAAACTTGATGGTCAGGCCAGTTTATTAGACCACATTGTCCTGATGAAGGTGGTATGGATATTCAAAAAATCATCATCATCGAGAGTAGTCTCAAATAAACTAGAGTGGGCATATCTTCAGCATCTGATTTTAATTTACATTCTTTCTTACTTATTATTCAACAGGCCGCCCCATATATTCATTTGAAGAATACATTTTTCATTAAAAAAATATATTTTTGCGTTTCTTACATCTAAACCAATATTTATTATTAATTTTGATTAAAAATATATATTGGTATTTTTAACCAATGAAACAGAATAAATTTCATATTTTAGATGTCTTCCTTTGGTTGTTTCTTAAAAATATATATTTTTTAATGGAAAATTTTCATGGTTCTAACCTAGAAAATTTCCAATAAAGATTTTCATTTTCTTTTATAAAAACAATGAAATAATCACAAGTAGAATATGCATGGGTGGGACTTAACTGTACTTTTAAGACATGTGTGTTCGGCATTAGTTTTTTTAAATCAATTTCGGTCAAATTTAAACACCCCAATATAGAATTAACATAGACCATTTCTTTATATGCTTCTCGACTCCGGAGACGTTCCGAGATATTTGTAATGTCTCATCATCAGTCAATCAGTCCGTCTACAAAATGTACATATAAATAAATGATTAGTATATGTACATATGCTGTATATTAATGACTACCTTTATGCTAATTTTCGATGTAAGCGTGTGTTTTTATTTTATTACAATGGATTTTATACTTTTTACTGTATATCGAAAACTAATCATTTATTTATATGTACATTTTGTAGATGGACAGATGATGAGACATTAAAAATATCTCGAAACGTCTCCGGAGTCGAGAAGCATATAAAGGCTTTTTATTTGGCTGAACCTGCCCTATCAAAATCTATTACATTCACAGCCACCAAATCTTATTTATTTTAGACCATTTCCATAATCTGTAGTCTATACTATTTGTAAATATTATTATAACTAGCTAGATTGAACAATAGATGAGGGAGCAGACAGCCAGGAAGTAAGCCTCTACACGAAAAAGAATAGTGGAGACAGTTTCGGCTATAATTAAATCTTCAGTCCATTTTGCTAGAGTATTCACAACTCTACATTTAGCTCAATGCATTGGCATTTGAGTGCATACTCTCAAAATGAACTGAGGATGGCGATATTTAATTATAGCCGAAACTGTCTCCACTACTCTTGAGTTTCATTTTGTAGAGGCTTAGTTCCTGGCTGCCTGCTCCCTCACCTATTGTTGAATTACAACAATCACTTCACAAATTGTCAACTAGCTAGTTTGAATGATCTTAATCCAAGTATCTTATGATAGTTTTCAAAAGTGACGCAGTTAGAATATATTTCTGATTAGAGAGGAGAAAATTCAGTATATTTTTTTTAAGAGTATAATTAGGCAATTATGAATATTTAAAAAAAGTATCTTATTTGTATTTTGATAAATATAGAAATTTACTATCCTCGGGCTTATTCCTTTCCACCCATCCTTTTGTTTTTTTTTTCTCAATATTATAACAATCAGGTCAAACTGTACTTAGGTGCAAAGGGGTAGGGGGCAGGTATTACCACGGCTCTTGGATCGTCGAATCACTACACAAAATTAGATTAATATAAAAAAAGGGGTTTAATTTTTAATGATCATAATGCTTTCATGTTACTATTGTATTGAATAAATAATATATGAGAGAATAAAGGTCTCTATTTTATTTTTTATGATCAAATTAATGGCGTCTGACAGGGAGGATAAAAATAAATTTCAATTTTTTTTTTCAGATATTAATGTTTGCAAACAAAAGCATCAAATAAAAGTGACTTAATAATACATGACATTTCAAATTTTATAGTTAATATTATAATTATCAAGATTAATTAATAAATTTCTATAATTATCAAGATTAAAAAATAAATTAAGAAATCAAATAAAAAGATATTTAAAGGATTACCTATATGTATTGGGTAATTATATTCATCTTTATTAATTAGTTCATTTGATGTTGCCATATTTATTTAATATAATTTATTTGGTATTTTAAAAATTGTAGATGTCAAAAATTTAATATTTCAAAGATGCAGATGCAAGCAGGCAGGCGAAAATGCTTTCCATTCATTCTTACATGGAACATGAAGAATGGGAGCAAAATGAGTCACGTGATAGGCTCCAAATTCAAATTTTTTTTTTTTTTTTTCTTCGGCAACTAAAAAATGTTTTTAGTTTAGAAAAGCTATTTAAACAAATTCCTCGATAAAAGTTTGTTTCAAATAAATACCATAAATAGTTAATAGATTAACTGGGCGTATATATTTCTTAAGTATATTTGAGGAGGCTAATCGGATAAGCTGCTGATTACGAATCTAGAGTTGCCCAGGTTCAAATCCCACTTGCTGTGAAAATTTTCAAACATTACCAATTATCTCCTCCGTGGCTTTGTAATTGGAGTTAATTTCTGATGAGAAATTGAAAAAAATTAAATTAAAAATTTAAAAAAAAAACTGTATAACAGAAAACTTCATCCTACTTTCTTTGCTTCACACCAAATTTTTTAAGTCGACATATAATTAGTTTCCGATAGTAACATTAGAGGTGAATTTTTTTTTTTTTTTAAACTTATAATTTACTAAATCTTGTACATCCTCAAAGTCTTCTAATTTAGATTTTATACATTTTTCGTTTCCGATTTTTTTTTTTTAATTAAGGTCTTTTTCGGCATCGAAAGCCATTTACCCCCGACTCTATTTATTTCAATTGAATTGGTAGCTAATCTAATTGAAATAAATTGTCGCATGGGAAGGGATACACCCCGCGACCCTGGTTCGAAATATTTTGTTCACACGCAGGCCAGGCCATTTTGCGGGACCCACTTTTTGGTTTCATGGAACCTCAAAAGATCTATTTTAATTAAAATTTCGACTTGAAGTGATAGCAACACTTACATAGGTAAGAGAAAATAAAAACTGTGCGAGATATGTGAAAGTTGGGAAGGGTGAGGGACCGCCGCAGGCCACCAGAGTTAGATTTGTTTGTGAGGTTCTTAATTGCAAGAAAAGGTGAAGGACCGTCGCAGGAAGATGATTTTCTATTATTTCTATTTGGAAATTAAATATTAAAGGATAGACGCTCGCTTTCAGATTTCCCTACAATATTTTATTTTCCAAAAGAACCTCTCAAGTTCCTGTCCGCTTGAGCTGTCTCTTTTTTTGAAAATAAGGGTCCAACAAACACAAGGAGGAGAAAGCTCACTGAAAGCAAGGGATAAATAAAAACAAAATAGTGAAAGGAGCAGGAGCAGCCTAAAATAAAAGACTCCGATTTTTTTAGGCGTTCCGGCCAAAATTATTGTCCCATCTTCAGTCTATTAACATTGTTTAAGGTTTCCGGAGTTAGTCATAGGGTCACAAAATAATTGTATTTTATGTAAAAAATTAACTTACAGTTAGTTCTATCTTGCTTATTTAATGAGAACTATATTTATATTTTTGGCTGCTCCTGCTCCTTTCACAATTCTGCAATTGCACAGACACTGACTGACTTTCATTGGTTTAAATAAAAATAAGTTTTGTTTTTGTAAAAAAAAATTTAATGGAAATTAGAACATAAATAAAATAGGAATTGATGAAGATCTAAACGAGGTGCACGCCGCCAATTCCATGGGTGAGAACAGGGGCAGCAGCATAACTGGTAGCAAGAACTGGTGCAGGAGCTGCATATGCCACGGCACGCACTGGTACTGGTACTGATCGGTAGTGAAGTTCGGGCTGTTGAACGGTGATAGGTTGTCGCACTACGTTTACTTGGGTGGGGCCCACCTGGACCTTGGGCAAGAGGGGAGCAGACAAAAGTCCTGCCGAGGCCACGGCCACCAAAGCCATCAATACCACCTGGGGATACAATATAAAAACAATCTACAGTATGTATATAAAGATAATTATGGGGTCCGTCTGTTTGACCAACTTCCAGTTGAAATTCCACATATCCCTTTTTCCCGCGTATTTATGCTAAGGGGTCGACCACATATTGCGTAACAGCCTTTTTTGATGATATTCTAGCCCCCGCCCCCCCCCCCCCCCCCCATGTCACAGTTAGTCACATACAAACGCCCCTATAAATATTGTCACAACATAGAACCCCCGAGTCCCCATTTCACAATTAGTAACGTTTTGTCCAGACCCCTCCCCTCCCCCTAAAGCGTTAAGTAATATGTGGACGACCCCTAATGGATTTTTTTTTTTTTTTTTTTTGGAATGGGTGCATAAGGTCGAAGACCTATAGTGACCAATAGTCACATGCAGCCAGGAAGAAAATAAAAACAAAAGGAGAAGCATAAAGGGGAAACTCAACTGCGGGAACTGAGAAGATGCCTGTTGAGGTTAGACTTGAAAGTCTGAAGATTGTAGGTTTTGGGGAAGATAGACGCAGGGAGCTTGTTCCAATCACGGGAGGTCATGGGGACAAAGGAAGAATGAAATTGACTTGTTCTGTTAGTCGTGATCTGAAAGATAGGGATGCTGGGAAGATGCCTCTCTTGTGTTCCGTAATTCCGGATTTAATTTATTTTAAGCATTTCTTCAAAATAGAGACAAGTGATGGATTCTCATTAATTCATTTTTAATTCTCTTATAATTATAATTTTTTAATGATTTCAATTATTATATTAAATAGGCCTATTTTCCAAACGAATTTGTTACAATAAATACACTCTACTTGCCAGGACAAATTTTAGACTGGTGGGTGATCTCGCACCCACTCATATAACCATTTATATAGCCGAGCAAGAACAGGTTCCTATATGTCGATTTTACCTCCCCTGATCTTCAAACAATATTATAATTTTCAATGTCGCCCCCGAAACTTGGAAATAAGGAGAATTGTGAAGATATTTTTTATAAATTATTAAATATATTATAAAATACTTTTTTTTGAGAAGGTACCACAAAAAATACTATATAGATCACTCGTCTAATTAGAAGTTAACTACAGTATAATAGTGGCGGAAGTTTGAAATTCAACAATTCTAGAAAATATTCAAATTCGGTGGAAAGAATGAGTAAAGCAGCTAGTTTATATTTCACTTAAAAAAATATGCACAATATAACTTGGCGAGAATAAATATTTTTCAGACATTAACCTGGGCATGAAGATGGTCCCATGTGACCGAAACGTCGGCCCTGGTTTGATAATAAAGTGAAATATACACTAGCTACTTTGCTCATTCTTTCTACCAAATTTGATTATCAACATTCAGCTATATATCTCCTTCAAAAAAAAAATTCTAGAAAAGGAGTTTGAACGTTTTATGAACATATACAATATATTCATGAGAGTAGCTAGAGAATTTGGCAGGAGGGGGAGGGGGTATGGGACCAGCCGTCCTCTGGGAGGCCTGAAAGCAGAGGCGTACCGAGGCAGTTGGGGGCCTGGGGCGGCACTAGAAGAGGGAGCCTTATATTGAATTTTTTTTTTTTTTTTTTTTTTTGTGGGGGGGGGTGCTCATCTTTAAATATCTTTCTCCTCCATACATAAAAATTATTAAATTAAAATAAATAATTAAATAAAAAAAATTAAAATATCGTATATCTCTGAGGGCCCCGGGGCCTCTCAAAGAGAAATTTTCATTAAATTTTGTTTTTTACAAATATATGGGGGCCTATGCCGGCTCGGGGTCTGGGGCGGACCGCCCCCTCGCCCCCCCCCCCCTCGGTACGCCACTGCCTGAAAGGCCCCAAATTGTCTCAATTTTTGATTGGGCGGGGAGGCTTCTGCCCCCCCCCTCCCAATTATCCTTTTTTATTTATTTAAATATTTTTTAGTGAAGACCTTATTTATTTAAAATAATTACATTCAATAGAATATTGAAAGAATTTGTCAATTGGCAGAATCTTCAATGAAATCAATTAGTAAGGGGATTAATAGTACTCACCAAGGATTTCATGATTCAGATGTTTTTGCTTGAATCAAGTTCAGACAAAAAGTGTCTGAAGAAACCTTGGCCTCTCTTTTATACTCGCATCCACATCCCGGTCCGATGGACCACGCCTTTTGAGAACAGTAGTCTCTGCTTATTTTTTTTTTTTTTTTTTTTTTAGTTAAGGAACTCTAGAGTTTTTAAGAACTTCGACCTTGTCAGGAAATGATTAAATGTCTAAAATAGGTAAATCAACGGATCGAATATGAAATTTGATAAGTATAATTTACGAAATATTTATATATTATTATTTGCAATAGTAGGTATTATTTAATAAAATAATGTGGGTGGATTCTTTTGGCAGTGAAGATTATGTGATTAGAGACGATCAGAGCTGGCTATTTGAAGGGGGAAGAGGCATTGCACCCACGATCCATCGGTATTATCTATTTTTATTTTTAGAGTTTTATAAATTTTATATATATAATCATTATTATCGATGATTAAAAGAATAATTTATGAACTTTAGACAAAAAAAATATTCAGCGAAAGAAGAGTGGGGGTTTGACTAACCGAGCGATATCCTTCCTTCAAAAATAAAATTTAAAGACTATAATGGGGAATTGGAGATATCAACCAAATTGGGATTATCTAGGTTAATAAAACCCCCGTTTCGGCCTCAATTTATTTGACCAAAACGTCTTATTCTGGGAGTTTTATTAACCTAGATAATCCCAATTGGGCTGATATCTCCAATTCTCCATTATAATCACATCACAGCCACAACTTCAAAAAGAAAAATTTTAAAGACTATAAAATATATTTTATAAATTGAAATTGAAAAATTTTACCACTATTTTTTCGGATTTCGTTAGGAAGGGGAGAGTTGAGGTTTGAGCCCCCTTAATCCCTCAGAAGCATGTCTATTGCCCCCTCTTCTTGTAACCAGTTTAGAAGTCTGGAACCTTATTGAATGTTCTGGTAATATATTATTTTTGTATTTTCGATTACATCTTTTTCTTTCTTCTCCTTAATCCCGCGGTGCGGGGCCGGCCAGTCGCGCAGTCTGACGCCTGTTGAAAATATACAATAGAAGGGATGAGACTGACATGCAAAGAACAGAAGTACTGCCAGTTCCAGCTAGGGCAGCTCGTGGTCGCCATCCAGGTACCCACAAAATGTGGGCCCCTGAGCTAATATTTTCGATTACATAATTAGATAAATAAATATAAATACGGTTATCCCGAATTTTCACTTTTGAAAATATTTTAAGCCTCGATTTTTAAGACAAATATTTTTAGAAAGGGGAGAGTTTAGATTCACACAAATGTATATATTTAGTATATATAATAAATCTTTTTTTTTATTGTTAATCGTTGGACAAGATTACCTTAAAAGAACAACTGTCTTTCGAGTTTAGGTTTACGAAATGCCTGAAGGAATGTAATATTTGATTATTTGGTAAAGGTCAAGAAATCCAAGTCCTTGGATTCTGGGCAAGGCCTTTTATAATAGAAAAAAAAAAAGACAAAATTGAAAGCTTGCTAAAATATTCCCCATATTTATTTGTTTAATGGGAAAAAAATTTAATTTAATCGTAAAACCCCTTTGAAAATCAGGGGAAGTAATATAGTAATAAATATCTTAAAAAATATTTGATTGAAAAAATGAAAACATTGCTAAAATATTCCTATTAATGTATTTGTTTTATGATAAAATGTTAAAACTATTCAATCAATTTTAAAATTAAGGGTAGTAAAATAATAATACAAAGATTTTAACGTTAAAAAATATAATTTTTTTTTCTTTGGAATCTGAGGCCATTATGACTCACAATTTGTCAGTTTCTCTTTATTTAAATTGATTGGTAATCAATTAAAATGAAATGGGAATGGGATGCAAACCCTCAACGTCTACCCGTAGATATTAAATTAATTCTTTATCTCTGAATCAAGGGCACATGTAAATTGAAACCTGGCAAAACATTCGTCTAACAAGTAAGTAGGCCTATACTTGTTTAATGGTAAAAAATTTAATTTAACAAATGCCTCAAATAGAGGTGGTTATATATTAATTAATAAATTGAAATTTTTTTAAATTTAGTTTAAGAAGATCTTTTTTGGCATTTGAGTTAGGGATGGAAAAGGCGTTCAAAAAGTCGATTTTCGATTTTGGAATCTTGATATTTTTCGATTCTCTGAATCGATTTATCATTTCTGAAAGTATATTTTTCGACTTTCAAGTCGACTTTTTAAAAACTCTATAACTCGTGCTTAGGAGATTACTCAATAAATATATTTATTTATTTTTAATATAAGATTTATTAAGTATTTAAACATTTTATTAAATAAAACACACAATTGTTTTCAATATTTTTATAAAAGAATATTCTATCCAGAAATTGCACGTGATATGACACCGAGTACCAAAATAAAACATTAAAATATTGAATTAAGAATTCCACATATTTTCATCATCGATCCTAGAAAGCGTGTTTTTTGGTGTGTTATGTGTAGATTTTAAAACAAAGATGCCCTTGGACTTGGCGTAGTTGGTCTGCCTGCCTTCTATACCGAGGGTCGTGGGTTCGGATTCGAGGCAGTTCGATGATTTTATTTAAGCCATTTGGATACCAAATGTCTTAAATAAGAATGCCCGGACTCCAATATATATATATATATATATATATATATAGGCTATATATATATATATTCATAATAACTGCTATCTTATAGTCTTATGGCCTCAGTTGCCGAAAAGACTGTGTGTATGTGTGTGTGAATGGGAAATATGTGGGGGGTGAGTGTTTAAAAAAAAAGAAACAAGAAAGATGAAAACGTTACAAACTATATTACCATTGGATACTAAGTATTGTAAGAAAAAATTCGAAGTAGTCCAGTGATAATCGATTTTTTTTTTTTTTTTTTTTAATTCCCCTTTTTCGGCTGCAGAGGCCATTAGGGTTTTAATTTTACATATATTTTAATTACATTTATTATACCGATGGCAACTGGGGGACGTTCTACACGCTTCTGGGGGTCACCTATCCCAGATTTCGCCGCGCTTGACATTGCTTCAACAACGATTGTGGTGACTGTTGCTCTACTCCGTTGCCTTTTAATCGACTTGAAAGAGTTTCAATTCGATTCTAAAAAGTCGATTATTTTCAGTAAAAGATCGATTATTGACTAAAGTCAGAGACATTTCCATCTCTAATCTGAGTTGGGATGGGATATGATTCAGCAGGCTCTGAGCACGAGTTTTTTCAAAAGAGAAATGACCCTCGGAGGCGACAAGGTAAAGGACCCCAAGCGGAACGAACTTCAGGTAAGATATTAATACAAAGGTTAGATTTATTTTTTAAATACCAGGTACAATCAGTTAAAACTTTAATAATTTATTTTCGTATACAGATAGAAACGAAAATAAAAATCCAAATATATTTTATTCTTTCAATTTTTCTCATTTAATGCCCAAGGTTGAATTTTTCCTGAAACAAACTTGAGTACAAAACATGCTCCAAATAAATTACCAGCCGCAAGAAAGCTAAAAATGTACCGCCATTGGGAGAGTAGCTGAAAGAAATATGATTTTAATTAGAATAAGAATAATTTTTTAAGTTTGTGTGAACCATCAATAGAAAGTTCAGGATTTTTGAAAGTAAAAAAAGACTTCAATAATTGTTAGATAAACTGTGCTTGTCACGTCAGATTTTTTGAATTTGAAAAGAGATTTTCTATTTACCGTATTTAGGAAAAATCTAGTTTTATATTTCAAATATGATTATACTTGCCTTATCTGTAACAACATATCCAACAATAATGGGTCCAATAACTGCCGTTGAAAGAGAAAATGTTGTGGCAAGTCCATAAAGAACACTCGAATGCTGAGGTGCAATATCAATCCAATTAGGGAATCCAGAACTTTTATAACAACTAATGAATGCCATTATGATACAAATGCAAGTAATTATTCCTAAAAAAAAATCAAATAACAATAGTTTCAAAAATTTACTTGAGAGGAATTTACTATTTTTACTTTTTATTTTATTAACCAACGATTCGTTAACCCTAGAACTCAAAATAAATATAAAATAATTGATTTATGAATTTTAAACATAACAGTTAGAGAAAATTTTCTGTTTAACTGTGGTTTATTTGTAAAAGTTATTTTTAAAAGTACTAATGATAACAACTGTGAATGCCTAAACTCCAAAACTAGTACTTTTTGGCCGATTTTGTTTAAAAACTTTCACGCACCAGGGGAGTGTCTCACTTAAATATTTTTTTTTTAATGTGTAAAAAGTTCCAAAAGGGACCTCCTTTTGAATCGAAATTAACATGCAAATCCCCATAGGGATTCAACATTGGCCCTATGGAAGGAAGAGCCGGAAAATGAATTTGAAATATCTTAAATGTAAAGAGTAGAGGCCTGCACGGGCCGATTTTTTTGGCCCGTACCGGCCCGTGCCCGTATTTTTTTTTGACTTCTCGCCCGTGTCCGGCCCGTAATTTTTTACTATTCTTCAGGCCCGCCCGAAATTTTTTCAAACCAGCCCGTACCCGCCCGGAGGCAAATAAAAATTGAAAAGGTTTCCTGTTTTCCATAAGATAAAATAGTATCATTAAAAAAAAAATTATTATTTTGTTTAAGTTCTTTATCGGCATCTGAGGCCATTTAGACCCAATGTTAGACCCTATTTATTTTAAATGATTGGCAACCAATTCAATTGGAATAATTTTTTTCGATGGGATGCGCACCCACGATCTCTAGCAACAAAAATTAATGCTCTACCTCTGAGCCACTGGTCAAGGGCACATACTATTATTATCAAATATAAAAATTAAAAAAAAAGAACTTATTTTAATTTAATGTTCGAGTTAACAATAAATTTATGTTTGTAAGGACATAAAGTTCCTTTTATTTGAGCAATAAATGTCACAGAGAATTAATACTACAATGCCATTATTTATTTCTCTTTGCAAAAAATAGAGGGAACACTATATATAAACTATTTAGAGTTAAATACAGTCCTATGAATCGACTGGCAATAAACGACCACATTTACTTGAAAAAAATGTATTATAAAGAGGATTTTGTTTTTGAATCTATAGAAATATTACAAGAAAAATCTCTCTCTATTTCATTTTATTGGTTTATCTGGGGGTAAGTATAAAGAGGGGATTATTTTGGATGGTTTTTAAATATAAAAGTTTATTGTGGTGTGTTAAGTTGTTGTTTCAAATGTCTATTTTTTTTTTTTAAAATAATAAAATTTAAAAAATTTTTCGGTTTCTATTATTCTTCGTTTTTTTTTTTTTTTTTTAAAAAAATTGAAAGAAAAATATTATAAGTTAGGTTGTTTAAATATCAATACTTTTTATTATTTTTTTTTTTTTATTAAATAAAGTTTTTTAAATTTTTTTTTATTTTTATTTTGTTTTTCTTTATTACGGCCATGAAAATAAAATGTTTTCTATTACTTTGGGACCGAAGGCACCACAAATTTTGATTAAAAAATGGATTTGGAATTTCGAAAAATTTTTTCAAACATAATGAATTTATAAAATAATGCCAGAAGCTGAGAAAAGAACTAAATATATATAGACACAAAAAATCTGGTGTGACAAAATGTATATTCTCATTTTGCACTGAAAATTGTTTGAAGCACACTTTACTGATGTAATATTCCAGATTTTTTTCTTTTTACTTATGAAATGCAAATTGGAACTAAGTTGTTATGGGAAACTAAATACAGTATATCTCGACACAAAAAATCTGGTTTGATAAGGACAGTACACAACTTGTCTTGCCGAAGTGTAAGAGAAAGTTGTGTGATGTGCGACGATCACACCAGATTTTTTTAATAAAATTTACATCTGGGGACTCAAATAACACGAGTGATGAGGGGATAACACGATACGACTTGAAATGTATTAAGGTGCGCCTCTCGGGGTGCTAATTTTGGGACATTCCAGCGGCCACAATTTTGAAGCTATCGACCTCAAATTTTTTTTAAATTAAAGCTATTTAAAATATCTACAACTTATAGAAGCCCTTTTTTTGATTTTCGAAAAAATAAAATTTTTTTTTAGATTAATCGCATTAAATAAAAGATATTTTTTAAAAATTCGCTCTATATCTTGTAGATAATTAAATTAGTAATCGTTCTGTTAAAAAATAATTAATTTTTTACCCTTAATTAATTAGCTGGAATCTTTCAAATGAAATGGAATAAATCCCTTGTTTTCCTATGGGAAAAACTAACGCCATCTCTTGCCGCCTTGAGTAACTCGGTACTGAATCTTCTAACGGCGAGACGCGCACCTTAAGCATTAAAAAGTTTTAATTTTTAGTTGCTTACTTCCTTCTAAAGACATTCTTAGCCATTTAAATTAATATAGTATTTTAACTTTAATTGTTGAAGAGAAAAAACTACTTATTGAGTCATAAAAACATAGGTCAAGGGGCGAAGGGGGGGGGGCGGTTTTAGCCATTTAAATTAATATAGTATTTTAACTTTAATTGTTGAAGAGAAAAAAAACTAACTTACCAATTGAGTCATCAATAAAAAGTAACATAAATGAAAATAAAGATGTTCCAAATAAACAGATGGATATTCCCAGTTTGCGAACCTTAAAGAAAAGTTATATTTTTGTTAGTGAAGATGAAAAAAAAAAAATAAATCATTCATTATGCACCTTAGTAAGACTATATAATTTTCTCGTTATTATATAATCAATTATAGTTGAAGATAAAATACTAAAAAATATCATAATAATAAAAGGTAAAGCAGAAATAAATCCTGAATTTTGTGCATCAAATTTAAGAATATCTGAAAAAAGAAATAATAAATCATTCTCATTGCATTCCTTATTCAATAATAAATCTCTAAATAAATGATGATTTCTAGGTAAAACGTAGAGAAAATTTTTCGATAATAATTGCCAGGTGATTTTAGCCCATTCAGAGGAAATATTTTTGACCTGAAGAAAGGCCTGGAGTTATTTATTATGAGTGAAACATAATGGTATTATTGTCCGAAAATTCTCTCTACCAAATCCAATTTAGGTTATTTTATAAAGAAAATTACCTCTCAAGAAACTAGGTAATTCAACAACTATTATCATAAATGAAGTATAAAACATAAATAATGAAATGAAAGTAGCCCAGACAGGTAAAGATGTAAAATATGATTTCCATGGATGTCGAATCTAAAATTAAATTCACTTTGATTATTTGGAAAATAACTAAATAGATTTTAAGAGAGAAGAGAGAGAAGGTAAACATAAATAAGTTTTATTTTATTATTATTTTTTATTTTCTCTTATTATTTATTTGAAATTCCTATCGGGATCCCCGTTTATTTGCCCGAGGTATTTGCCCGTGGACGAAGATACACACCTCAACCCCAACCGGCCTCCGGCCGTAGCCATCTAACGGAAACCTCGCGAAGTTACTTTAATTCCTATCTCTAACTCCTCCTACTGCGTTCATTTCTAGCTAGTGAACAAATCCTTATTTCTGGTTCCACCCCCTTCTAAAGATGTCCTAGTTTGAGGAAGGACTCCCTCAGCACCGGCGTGTAGCCTACTCCTTTCCAAGAATGCAACACTGAGGGAATCTTCTTTACGTCACTTCCACAGGACGGGATGACACAGGGGTGTTCGATAATGGAAAAAAATAATCGATTATTCCGATTAATCGATTATTGAATCCGGACAGACGAAAAAATAATAGATTATGGAAAAAAATAATTGATTATGAAAAAAAAAATCGATTATGAAAAAAAATCGATTATATCTTTTTTCCTCTAGTCTCCATTTTTCCCTCTCGCGAAAATCATTTGACATTTTTACTTTCTCTTACCTCTATGTATGTTAATATATATAGAGAGAAAGTATTGGATTCATGAGAAAAATTCTATGTCGAGATTTTGACGAATATACACGTTTTGAGGTCTCCTGAATCGAATAAAGTGGTTTTCGCGACATGGTCTGTTTGTGTGTGTCCTTCTGTGTGACTGTGTGTCTGTGAACAAAATATCTCAAGAAGGAAATGAAGTTTTATAGAAGTAAGAGAGTAAAGACAAAATTATCATTATTCCCAGGATAAAAATTAAAGTTTACCTTTTTATACTCAAATTGTTTAGTATTTTTCTCAAGGAAGGTTCTTTCAATCCTAGTGATAAATAAATCTTCATCTGGACTATTTCGGAAAGTAATCAACCAGTATAAAGTCCATATTATCCCTAGTATACCTATAAAACAAGGTAATTTTTTTAAGAGGAAGAAGAAGCTCTTTGGAGAGATGTGGCTGTGAGATATCGGTACGAGAGATTTGGAGGACAGCAGCCAGGAAGGTAGCCTCTAATTAATGAAACAGACTCCTTTAACAAAACGTTTCGGCTAAAATTAGCCGAAACGAAGATTAAAATTAGCCGAAACGTTTTGTTAAAGGAGTCTGTTTCATTAAATAGAGGCTACCTTCCTGGCTGCTGTCCTCCAAATCTCACTTACTGAAGAAGCTCTTTGCTTGGAACTTTTGTATACTTATATGTAGAGACCGGATTTTAAGCAAAATGCTTATTGCTCAATTTTATAAGCAACCATTAGATATTTAATTTCTACATGAATTACGAAAAACTAAAGGAATTGAGATTGCATTTTTTATCCTTTTTTTTAGAGTTTTCATGCTTTTTTTCCCCTTCGTGCTTATTTGAACTTATTTTACAAATATTTATACAATTTTTAAAAATAATTCAAAACATTATTCAGCAAAAACGTTCATGTAAAGCAAATCCTTCGGCAACTGCCCAAATCGAGCCTTTCCTACTCTGGCTCGGACCCTCTGGAGCCCCTTACTCTGGTTCGGACCGCCCCCCTGGGTCCCCGAGACCCCCTACTCGGGGCGGATCCTCGCAGGGAGGGGGATCTGGTGGGACTGGCCGCACACTTTCGGTAATTTAAAGTTGCATTTTGTACTTGTTTACCAGAATATACATTGTAACAAAAAGGAACCCGGAAATTGTAAAAAAAACGCAAAATATGTAATTATTCATCAATATATATTTTGTGGGCTCCTTCAAAGTAAACTCCATCAGATGCAATACACCTATGCAACGATTTGTTCAGTTCTCGAAACACTTTTCATAAGCACTTTTTGGGATGGCCTGCAGCTCCTTCAGCGAATTTTGTTTTATCTCTTCGATCGACTGAAAACAGGTTCCACGGAGAGGCAATTTTAGTTTGGGAAACAAGAAAAAGTCACTCGGAGCCAAATCCGGTGAATACGGTGGTTGACTGATTGTGTTTATTGCGTTTTTGGCTTTAAATTCGGTCACAATCGTGGCTCTTTTTGAAGAAAATTCAGCTTTATCGGGACGACTCGAGCATGAATGCGTTTCATACCCAAAATAACCACCAAAATCATTCGAACGGACTCGCGAGAGATGTCGAGCTCTCTTGCCATCTCTCTAACACTTGCATGACGATTTTCAAGCACCATACCCTTAATTTTTTTTATGTTGTCCTCAGTTGAAGAGGTCGAAGGTCGTCCAGAACGAGGCATGTCTTCAACGATCTTTCGACCGTCTTTGAAGGCTTTGTTTGTACCACTCGTAGGCTTGTGTTTTTGATAAAACTGAATCACCGTAAGCCTTTTCCAACATTCGCAACGATTCCGCACACGAAATTTGGTTAGAAACACAAAATTTCAGGCAAATTCTTTGTTAAATATTTTTATCCATACTGAAAATCGCCACGCACTACTGTGGTGTACCGACTTAAGCAGCTGCTTTAAACAAACTGGTTGACAGATCGCACCGTTGTTATTTATAATATCTATTGGGGGTCCAGGCATTTCTATTTAAGCCCCTAGGGACTAAACAAGGCATCTCAATTCCATCTGCTAAATCTACAGTCCTGGATGGGTGCAAAATTATATTTTATATAGGAATAAAAAAAAACATCATTACTAATTGTAACAAAATCTGTGGTCGAAACATTATATTTACCTGGAATATAAAAATTCCATTGCCAGCCTATATGTTTTGAAACAAGCGCTCCTAAAAACATCATAGTCATGGTGCCTGTTTCAGTTCCCATAAGAGTAAGACTAATTAATCGACTACGTTCATTAACAGGGGCCCATTTTGCCCAAAGCATCCCATAAGAAGGAAATACAGGTCCCTGAAAAAAAAAGATAAAAATATTAATCTAATAAATCTTACTACTTTTATTGTGAACTTAACAGCTAAAAATCTACCAATTTAAAATATTTATATAAGAATAGAAAAACCATTTTA
>JAKCPI010024903.1:0-37302 GCA_023213315.1 Euborellia annulipes
TAAGTGAATCGGCACCCGCTCTCTGTGCTTTTCCATGAACATCCTTCCTTCAAGCAAAGATACAATGGTGTCGACACACCTCAAAGAGTCTATAGAAAGAGTCTATAAAGAAATATCAAACGAAAATGGACAGGGCGAAGCCATTTTGTAGAATACAAGAAGAGAAGCAAAAGGTGGTTCCATTTAAAGAGATTAAGATCTGATGAAGGTGCTGAAAAGAGTGGGACGATACGGTGGCTTTGACATTCATAACTGTCAGTTTCTACAATTTATAAAATTTAATATATAAATTTATCGTGAAGAATACAATTTTATTCAAAGACTTTTGTTCTTTAACTTTGAAATTTGTGCTCTATTCAATCACTTGGTGGCGACTTTATATACACTGTATGTTCATTTAAGTTAAAAAAAAAAAAACTCGATTTGACGATCCTCTTTAACCCATTATTGAAGAGTTAATTTTGAGTGTGTCCCTCTCTCTCTCAATGAGGGTTGAAATTGATTGGAAATTATATGAATCATCAGAGAATTATTAAACATTGAGGTTTCGATTATTGGACTCGAGAGTGGGGGAAAAATATTAATTGGTTTGATATAATAACTGATGAAAAGGAAAATCGTCAGAGGCATTTATTAACACAACACCCAACAGACAATAACCCAATTCATTTCGTCTATAATTATTCCTACTTAAAAATAAATTTACGTTTATAAGAAAAAAATCTGGTGTGACTTAATGCAGCACACAACTTGCCCTCGGTAATTGAAAGTTCATAATTAATAAAGTCAATTCATTCACAATTTACATAGGCTCTGTGTATTTTAAATGTTGACTGCTTGAAATAAACTATGGTTATTTTTCAAAATTTTAATCTCATATCTGGACATTTTATACACAATAGTAAATTCTAAATAAATACAAAATTTCATAAGAATTGGAAGAATTTTTTAAAATGTGTAAAAGTTCCAAAGAGTACCCCCTTTTGAATCGAAATTAACATTCAAATCACCATATGGGGATTTAATATTTGCTCTATGGAAGGAGGAAAATGACTGGGAATGCTAGTATTGACATGGGTACGCTGTGCCGATTGTGCATACCATGTGTAGCCGATTTCAAAACGTTTTACGTTTAATAAAATATCGTGATAACTGGTCGTTCCCAAGACTTTCCCAGAGCTTTGCTCTATGACAACAAAGGGGTAACGCACACCCTGTGCTTTTTGTATTAATGCTTTTTCAATATAATTTGTAACTTCTGGAGTAATGTGGTGTAGAGGTAATTCGTAGATTCCACAATTCACCATCACGACATGCTTCAGCGAGTCCTTGCTCATGTTCAAAAGATAGTGGTACTAAGCGAATATTATTTAAGTTGTAAATCTAAATGAATAAATAATTGTTCAAATGCATCCATCTCATATCCACCAATTTAATCTATAAGTTACCGTTTGATGTCATTGCAAAGTGATCAGCAATCGTATTAACAGCAAAGCTTTCTTGCTGTTAAGTCATTATATTGCCAAGGCTAAACATACCACCCCAGCCAAACCTAAAACCAAGTCCTAGAGCGGTAATCACTTTGAGCTTTTCCTTTAAAAATTAATCAGCCCTGCAATGACCCCCAAATAACACCACAAGGATATTCATCCCTGCAAAAACAATGGCTGGAGAATCTTTTAATAAAATATGCGCTTTGACATATAAAGCAATATTGGCAAAATTTAATAATCCCCAAGGCCAAACCAGCAACACAGTTCTGAAGCATCCACTGAGTTTTTCGAATCAGTAAGTAACCGACAGATAATAGAGAATGAACAGATAAACATCAAGGTTAATGTAACTGGAAACTGTAAACCCAGGCTGGTTGTGTATTTCAATAAAAACATCAACCAAAGCATAACCTACCCAAACACTGAGTAAATAAAGGATCCCTTTCTGATTGAGGGATGAATTTGATGGACTCGACTGGGAAAGTACAATACATAAAACTGCCACGATACCCAAACCGATACCAAGCATTTTTAATTGGTTAAATTGTTCTTGGAATAAAAAATATGCAGCCAATAATGATAAAACCACAGATAATCGCTGTGCAATTTCAGTTTTTAAAATTCCTGCACTATGTAATGATTTTGCTAGACATAAAAAAATACTGGGTAATACAACGCCTAAACCAAGAATCAACCACCACGGTGTATTTGAGATTGAAATATGGGCAAAATCAGGCTTAAACCAGATATAGCTCAATACACTGGCGATTGCATAATTCCAAGCAATCATTTGCAATGCATCAAAACCTTTTTGTTTGGTCCATTTTAAAAGCATTGAAACCAGTACACTACAAAGTGCTGCTGAAAATATGAGTTCCATAATTTATTTCTTATCTCACCAATCATTGCAAAATTTATGCGGAACCGAGTCCCTATGATTCAAGAAAAAGCCCACTAGCATGAGTGGGCTTTTAGATGATCAACAACCATCAAAGATTATTTATAACGATCAACCATTTTTTCTAAAGAAATTGGGCGAATCTTGTCTGCATTACCCGCAGTACCAAATGCTGTATAACGATCTACACAGATTTGTTTCATTGCTTCAACAGTTTCACCGAAGAATTTACGTGGGTCAAATTCACTTGGTTTTTCAGCCATCATACGGCGCATTGCACCTGTAGATGCTAAACGTAAATCTGTATCGATGTTGATTTTACGTACACCATGCTTGATTGCTTCAACCAACTGTTCAACTGGAACACCATAAGTTTCTTTGATGTCACCACCATATTGGTTAATGATCGCTAACCATTCTTGTGGTACCGAGCTTGAACCATGCATAACAAGATGAGTATTTGGAAGTGCCGCATGAATTTCTTTAATACGGTCAATTGCCAAGATATCGCCTGTAGGTGGACGAGTAAACTTGTACGCACCATGAGAAGTACCGACTGCAATTGCTAAAGCATCAACATTGGTATCTGCAACGAATTGACGAGCTTCTTCAACAGAAGTGAGAAGTTGAGAATGATCAAGTACACCTTCTGCACCAACACCATCTTCTTCACCAGCCAAACCTGTTTCAAGGCTACCCAAACAGCCAATTTCGCCTTCTACAGAAACACCACATGCATGTGCCATTTCAACAGTACGACGTGTTACATCAACGTTATATTCATAAGACGTTGGTGTTTTACCATCTGCACCTAAAGAACCATCCATCATTACAGATGAAAATCCAAGCTGGATCGAACGTTGACAAACATCTGGGCTTGTACCATGATCTTGATGCATTACCACTGGAATATGTGGCCATTCTTCAATTGCAGCTAAAATTAAATGACGTAAAAATGGAGCACCTGCATATTTTCGTGCACCAGCAGAAGCTTGCACAATTACAGGTGAATTTGTTGCGTCAGCGGCTAACATAATTGCGCGCATTTGTTCTAAGTTGTTCACATTAAACGCTGGAACGCCGTAACTATGTTCACCGGCATGATCCAAGAGTTGGCGCAATGAGATAAGAGCCATAATATCCTCCCAAGTAATGCCCCATATTCTACATGTTGCTTTATTTCAATTCAGCAACAATATTGACTATTTCATAAAAAATCCCCGCGTTTGCGAGGACTTTTAACAAATAACAACATTTAGAAAGATTATTGAGCTTTAGGTGCTTCTTCTTCAGTCGCTGGTGTAGCCGCATCCGCTGGAGCATTTGCTTTTTCAGCTGGAACATCTGTATTTTTTTCATCCAAAACAGGTTGATCAAGCGCATCAATCACAGCTTGTTGTTCTGCAGATGTGTTTGCTGATTCTGCTGAAGCAGCTTCAGAAGAAGATGTTTGTTCTGAGGCTGGTGCTTTTTCTTGTTTAGAACATGCAGTAAATGCCAAAGGAGCAATAAGAAGTGCTGCAAGTGTAAATTTAAATTTCATCACATTTCCCAGTGTTGGTGATTGGATTTGATCAGGGGTTGTTATTTCATAAATGGTTGCGTTGTGGTAAAATGAGCAGGCAAGGAGGAAACGAAAGAATAGCGAGACAGATTTCATAACGAAGCTGAGATAATTAGCCACACCTCGGACTAGCGTGTTTTTGCCCTACCGTACGAACTACTATTTGAAGACTAAATTTCGTATTTCGTCATCACTAAAAAAGAGTCAAATAGACGATGTAACACCCTAGTTTATTGCAGTTATATTTCATTTTTATTACTTTACAATGAATCTCTCAGATAAAAAAGGCTGACACGAGGTCAGCCTTTCATATAAACGTCATAATTAAAATAATTTTTCAATTAAGCACGTTCAAGCAATACCGCTACAGCTGGAAGTGTTTTGCCTTCGACAAATTCAAGGAATGCACCACCACCAGTTGAAATATAACCAATTTTGTCTGCAACTTGGTATTTATCAATTGCCGCTAAAGTATCACCACCACCTGCAATAGAGAATCCATCAGATTCCGCAATCGCTAAAGAAAGTGTTTTTGTACCTTCGCCAAATTGATCCACTTCAAACACGCCAACTGGACCATTCCAAAGGATCGTTTTAGAAGTTTTTAAAATTTCTGCAAAAGCTTTTGCAGTTTCAGGACCGACATCTAAGATCATGTCATTGTCTGCAACATCTTCAACTTTTTTTACTGTTGCTTTAGCATTTGCCAATGAACCTAAGAAATCGGCAAAGTCGATTGCAGAGGCATCTGCCACAACAACATCTGTTGGAAGTGGAACTGATACTTTTGCCGCAATCGCTTTCGCTGTGTCAATCAAATCATGTTCACACAATGATTTACCGACATTGAAGCCAGCTGCGGCTAAGAATGTATTGGCAATACCACCACCAACAATCAATTGATCACAAATATCAGAAAGCGAAGTTAAAACATCAAGTTTAGTAGAAACTTTAGAACCAGCAACAATTGCAACCATTGGTTTTTCAGGTGTTTGCAACGCACGACCTAAAGCATCTAATTCAGCTGCAAGCAAAGGGCCCGCTGCTGCAACTTTTGCTAAGCGTGCTACGCCTTCAGTTGATGCTTCTGCACGATGCGCTGTACCAAATGCGTCCATCACAAATACATCACAAAGCGCTGCATATTTTGCTGAAAGTTCAGCATTATTTTTCTTTTCACCTACATTGAAACGACAGTTTTCAAGTAATACCACTTGCCCTGCTGCAACTTCAACACCATCTAAGTAATCTGTAAATAATTTAACGTCTTGACCAAGTGCCTCAGTTAAATAAGCTGCTACAGGAGCTAATGATTGTTCCGCTTTTGGCTCACCTTCAACGGGACGACCAAGATGAGAATACACCATGACCGCAGCACCTTTCTCAAGTGCCAATTTAATTGTCGGTAATGCAGCACGTAAACGTGCATCACTTGTAATCACACCATTTTTAACAGGTACGTTTAAGTCTTCACGAATAAGTACACGCTTGCCTGCTAAATCGAGGTCAGTCATACGCTGAAAATTCATGTATAGCTCTCTTATAGATATTAAAAATCGCGTAGATTCTAAATGATTACACAAAAAAAGGTTAGATACTTTTGTAGAAAAGCTGTAGAAAAGTTGAGATTTGATTATTATAGGGCGAACTTTTAAATTCTATACGCTTATGTCTTTTCATCCCGATCCTAAAATCAATGGTTTAAATGTCTTAGGTGAACCTTTAGCAAGTTGTTGTTTTTCTCCAATCACAGGTTATTTTCGTAATGGTTTCTGCCATACAGCAACAACCGACCTCGGTCAGCACACTGTATGCGCTGAAATGACTTCAGAATTTTTAAATTTTTCACAAAAAGTGGGAAATGACCTAATTACACCGCTGCCAGAACACGGCTTTCCGGGACTACAACCTGGTGATTTTTGGTGTTTATGTGTGACGCGTTGGGTTGAGGCCTATCAAAACGACATGGCACCTCGTGTAAAACTACAAGCCTGTCATCAAGCTGTTTTGGCGTATGTTCCCTTAGATCTCTTGATGGAATATGCAGTATAACTAGGCATGAATTATTCAAAGATGAATCACCCTGAAATTATTTTGGCTTCATCGAGCCAAACCCGTAAAGATTTAATGAATCGTTTGCGCTTAGACTATCATTGTATCTCTCCTGAAATCAATGAATCACCACAGGGTGAGTCTCATGCCGATGATTTGGCTAAACGCTTGGCTTTTGAAAAAGCCCAAGTCATTGCACAAGATCATCCAAATGCAATTGTGATTGGGTCCAGATCAGGTGGCTTGGCGTGAACATGCACCACAAGATTTTATTGGTAAACCTCTATCTGTAGAAAAAGCCATTCACCAGCTACAAGCCAATTCAGGCAAAAATGTCTTTTTTAGTACTGCCTTAAGTGTGCAACATTTGGCTTCTGGTTTTGAACAAACCTTAGTTGAGCATTATCATGTGAAATTTCGTGACTTAACTTTGGATGAAATTGAGCGTTATATCGAAATTGATCAACCTCTGCATTGTGCGGGTAGCTTTAAGTGTGAAAGTCTTGGTATTAGTTTATTTGAGCAAATGATTGGGCAAGACCAAACCACTTTTGATGGGTATGCCAATGATTCAGTTATGTGGAATTTTAAGGAAGTTGGGAATCCTACTACCTTAATTTCCACATTGTATAATAAGCTCGATCTTATTATAAATTTTCATAATTACATGGACTTTGTGTTATTTGCTCATGCATTAAAAAAGGATGAAGACTTTTTGAGTTAATCCCATAAATCCTGATAATGCGTTGCAAATAACATAAGCCCTTCTTTAATCTTAGCCTTAGATTCTGTTTGGCAGTCCCCCATCAAGACCAAATCAAAAGCAAGAATCATCTTGTTTAAATACTCTAACCAAATTTGATTTAATTGCGCCTCACTAAAATCATTCACTTGCGCTTCATTCACCACCCAAGTTGGAATAGACATATTTTTGCCTTTGATAATCAATTGTCGATACGAACGCAATACTGAAAGTGTTTTTGTTTGCAATTTCTTTTTTTGGGTCAGAATAATACGAAATAGGAACAAATCCATATCCCTCAATCCAATTAAAAATGCTTTCTTTTAAATCTAGGCAAGATCTCGGATATATTATGAGATATTTTTTTTAAAATCATGACTTTTATAACTCCTTTAATTTTTCAAAAAGCATGGCTGTTTTTTTTATATAAATATATTTTGAATAAATTTACAAGTACTTGCACCACCTGTCATCTCATAAGACAATAGCCACATTATAGATTCAAATTTGCTTAGGCTATTTTCATGTCCCTACCTTTTAGATGTTCTTGGCGGAATTACTGCTGAACAATTCCTCTCAGAATACTGGCAAAAAAAACCTTTATTGGTTCGTAATGCTTTACCTGAAATTGCCAATATCCTTGTTCCAGATGACGTCATGGAGCTTGCTCTGGATGAAAACATCACAGCACGCCTGATTAAGCAAAAAGACAAAGATCCAAATCAATGGTCAGTAAAATCATCACCACTCATCAAAGGTGATTTTTCAAAAAATGCCAAAACTTTGGACCTTATTGATTCAAGCTGTAGATCATTATTCATTTGATTTGAGCAGAACTTTGGAAGAAATTTCCTTTTATTCCACAGTGGCGTCGTGATGACATTATGGTCTCTTATGCTGCTAAAGGTGGTTCTGTAGGTCAGCATTTTGACTTTTATGATGTATTTCTTGTACAGGGTTATGGATACCGTCGTTGGCAACTTGGACAAATGTGTGATGCTGAATCTGAATTTGTTGAAGGGCAGCCGTTAAAGCTACTTCCAGAAATGGAGATCAATTTTGATGAAGTTTTAGCGCCAGGCGATTTACTTTATGTCCCACCAGGGTTGTCACATTATGGTGTAGCAGAAGACGATTGCCTAACCTTACTCTTTGGTTTCCGTATGCCGAATATTGCCGACATGATGGATCGTGTCAGCGATAAATTTGTCGAAGACCAACAACTACGTAATCCGCTTATCGACATCTTACGGAATAAAACAAAGCCCGATTGGGCAAGTAACACAAGCTGAACTCGATTATTTTAAAATCTGAATTGTTGGCGAAATTAAACAATTCTAAAGTGGTTAGAAGATACCATTATGAGTCTAATGGCGGAAGCAAAGAAGATACCCTGAAACTATTCCAGATGCTGAAGCGATTGGCACTGGAGATTTAGAAGAAGTTCTTGAACAAGGCTATTTACTACAAATTGAGCCAGCCTCTCGATTAATTTATCTTGAACAGGATCATGAATTATTATTCTGGGCAAATGGTGAATCGATCTGTATTTCTGAACAATTTGCACCCCATTTAAAGCAGATTGCAGATGGACAAAGTGTCAAACTCAATCATGAATTGTCTGATGATGAAATATTAGAGGACATTGCGGGATTATTAAATGAATCTATCTTGATGCTTGTTCCAACTGACGAATAAAATTCGCAATCTAACTCTAACAATGTAACGCTTAAATAAAGCCTGAAAATTCAGGCTTTATTTCTATCAATTTACTTTCAGCATAACTTTAAGAAATAACTCGCTCATCCTTGCTTAAGCTGATATTTGAGTGAGCTTGAGGACTTAACCGAAGCATTGAGTTTAAGTCACTTCAGTTCTGCTAAAGTATAAATTTTCATAGGTATTAGAAAAGTAAACACTTCATCCCACTAGAGATAAAGACTTTGCTGTGACTTTATTGTCCTTTTATCAGACTATTTTTTCTCATAGTTTTCGATAAACTCCGAAATCTATTGTCAATATTTTTTGTCGTTCAAGTTTTTCAAAAAAAGTCTAAAGTACTACTAAAGGGATTAACGAAGTATTTTGTTAAGTGATTGAATTCAACTGTTGTCTTGAGAAAATTATAAAAGAAATATGGGTCAAGATTGCCAATACTTTCTTTGTTTCCAAGCGAAACTTCAAGAATTTGTCCTGTTATTAAATTCTCAAACATACAGTGTTCTCCATGCACAAAAAAGACCAATCTTCCGATAGCGTTTTTTGTCCATTTAAAAATCAGCATCTTGTATTTCGTAATAGTGTCCTGCGTTAATTTTTTTTTTCTTTTTTCAGGTTGGTCTGTTTCTGTAATTAATTTATCAATAAGCACTTCAGCAATGGCTTTATAGTTGTCCATTGCTGTTAATAATTCACTGTTCTACATCAGAAGTAAGGTCGATCATATAATTACTGTCAAAATTTCAAAGCTAAATAATTAAAACTTATCAAATAAAGCCTGAAAATTCAGGCTTTATTTCTATCAATTTATTTTCAGCATAATTTTAAGAAATAATTCCCTCATCCTTGCTCAAACTGATATTTGAGTGAGCTTGAGAACTTAACTGATGCTTTAATGTCTCATTTTCCTGCTTTAGATTTTTAATTTTAAAAACTGGAAGAATAGCCCGATATAAGCAATAACAACGATCACAGAAACATAAATGGCTAAAAAACTGATACTTGGGTTTAACAATTTTGTCAGAAACTCTTCAAACATTTTCGATTCCTTTTTGTTTTCATCGCATATTGAATAAATATTTCAGTTAAATTAACTCAAATTGTTTAGAAAATAAATCATTCAATTATTAATCTAGAACCATTCTCAAGTCTAACAAATCATTACTTGAGCTTTTTCATCAATTTGGGCAATTTAGCGCTATATAAAGAATGAGATATTTACTTCATGGCAAGTCCTGCTTCAAAGCAATTCGACATCAACTTCTCAATACTTTTTTCTCCCGTTATTCCGTTTGGTTCCTTTTGTATATTTGTATCTTTATATTTGACTTGGATTATTTTCTTTAACGAAGGTCATTATATTTATTACTTTTTTTCAGATACTGTACTGAATTTAGCTTGGATTATTTCATCCATACTGGCCGCAATTGGCTTTGCCGATATCATCCAAACACAACATTCTATTTTAAGAAATTATCCTTTAATGGGACATTTTCGATTTTTCTTTGAAGATATCCGTCCTGAAATTCGTCAATATTTCATTGAATCTGATGATGATGCCTTACCTTTTTCACGTGCACAAAGAAGCTTAGTTTACCAACGTGCTAAAAATGAAAATGCAGATAAGCCTTTTGGTTCAATTATTGATGTCTATCAAGATGACTATCGTTTTTTAACCCACTCGATGACACCCAAAACACCTGCTGATTTTAATACATTTAGAATTAGTATTGGTAATGATCAGTGCTCACAACCTTATAGTGCTTCGATCATGAATATCTCAGCAATGAGTTTTGGTAGTTTGAGTGCAAATGCCATTCTTGCTTTAAATACTGGTGCAAAAAAAGGCAACTTTTATCATGACACGGGTGAAGGGAGCTTAAGTCCTTATCACCTTGAACCCGGTGGTGATATTGTTTGGGAAATAGCCAGTGGCTATTTTGGTTGCCGTACTTTAGATGGTAAGTTTGATCCTGAAAAATTTAAGCAACAAGCGGCTTTGCCTCAAATTAAAATGATCGAAATCAAACTATCCCAAGGGGCAAAACCAGGGCACGGCGGTATTCTTCCCAAAGATAAAATCACCAAAGAAATTGCCGAAATACGCGGTGTTTCTATGGACGTGGATTGTATTTCTCCAGCGACACATTCGGCTTTTAGCAATCCTATTGAAATGATGCATTTTATTCAGCAATTACGTGAGCTATCCAACGGGTAAACCCGTTGGTTTTAAATTGTGTATCGGACAACCTTGGCAATTTATGAGCATTGTAAAAGCCATGCTACTGACCAAAATCACTCCAGATTTTATCGTGGTTGATGGTTCAGAGGGCGGTACAGGTGCTGCCCCTATTGAACTGATTGATCATATGGGTACACCTTTACGTGAAGGCCTGCTTTTGTAAACAATACCTTAATTGGCGCAGGTTTACGTTCGCAAATCAAGATTGGCGCAAGTGGTAAAATTATCAGTGCATTTGATATCGCCAGTACTATGGCTATGGGTGCTGACTGGGTCAATTCTGCACGTGGCTTTATGTTTGCGGTGGGTTGTATCCAAGCACAAAGTTGTCATACCAACCAATGTCCTGTTGGCGTTGCAACGCAGAACAAAGAACGTCAAAAAGCACTTGATGTGCCATCTAAAGCAGACCGTGTGTTTAGTTTCCAAAAAAAACACCTTAAAAGCGCTTGCGGAAATGATTGCCGCAGCTGGTTTACAACATCCTGCTGAGATTAAAGCACATCATTTGGCACAACGAATTAATGACCGTGAAATCAAAAACTATGCTCAATTGCACTTTTGGATGAAAGACGGCGAATTGCTCAGTTGTGAAAATAAAGATGAAGAAAACTTCTATTTTAGAATGTGGAACTTAGCAACTGCTGAACATTTCTAATTATTTGCAAGCGAAATTTCATTAAGGAGATCAATCATGATCTCCTTTTTTATATCTAGCATTTATATAGTTAAAAGAAGCCTAATCTTCTGATTTTTGATTCTTCCGCATTTTTTTTAAGTTTATATTGGCTTTTATTTTTACTCAAACACCATTTTAATCTAAACAATATTTAAGCAAGATATCTTAAAACACATCAAGAATATTTGCGGATGAAATTTCTAAAACACATAACCACCACCACTATCCTTACAACGTCATTACATTGTTATGCAACTGTCGGTGGTGGACAAACAATAGAAGTATTGGGTTATGAAGCAAAACAACAAAAACTTTATCTGTTACGACACTATGAAGATGAGCGTGGGCGCTTGCCACAGTTATACTATTATCAGCTCAACAGTAAAACACCTGACAAGTTGATTGAAGTACAATCGTTATATATTAATCCCAAAACGCATCAAATTGACTATGATCAAGATGCTATCCAGTTTGAAAAAGACCTAAATAAAATTAAAAAGCGTTTAACACCGTTACTTATAGGAAATGCCAATACAGCAAAAATTCAAGTGGTGCAAAAGTCAAACTCATTACGTCCCTGCTTGGCATGATCAATCCCAAAAGATTCCTCAATATAAAACCATATACAAAGTTACAACAGCTTCTTTAAAAAGCAAAAACCAACAAGCTATACAGTATGCTAAAACAATAAAAATCACTCAGAACTATGTCGTGCCAAATCAGAATAAGCTGCTGATTGTGGTTAAATATTTCGGCATTCCAGAAGAAACAGGCTATGATGTTGAAGATGCTGTTTTGCTCTTACCAATACAATAATGAGGATAAATCGTGTTAAAAATAATCACATCAACGCTCTTATTCAGTTTTAGCGCTCTCGCTTTTGCAAAAAGTGATAGCAATATTTCACTTGAAGTCCTCGGCTATGATTCAGATAAAAAAGCGGTTTTAATTCTTGAAAATTCAGCAAGCTATGACATTCCAAGAGTTTATCGCTATTCACTGAGTGAAAAACGCTATGATCTGCTCAAATACGATGAAAATTTTACAGGTATTACAGATCAACAAACCTTTCAGCAAAAACTTTCAAGCATAAAGACTCAGCTTAAACCGCTTAAAAAGATCGTGCTTCAAGACTTTAACGTTAATCTACTCGAACAAAGACCATCTGATACTCAAAGCTCTGACTCATTTAAAACAATTTATGGCTCGATATTTACAATATCCAGTCCGCAATATCAAAGTCTTCAACAGAATTTAACCAGTTACAGTCCAGAAATTAAACTTAAACAGGCTTTTGAACTGCCAAAAAACAAAGGGGTGCTGATTACTTTTGAATCACTCAGCTTACCTTTTGATGAAGGATATAGCCGTGAAGAAGCTATTGTTTTATTTCCTACAGGTCAGCTTCCTAAATAAATAAAGCCTCTTAAGAGGCTTTATTTTTACTGCTTTTATCAATCTTGATCAATTCATTACGCCGCAGAGCGCTCAGTGATTGGTACAACTTTGCGGAGTTCTGGACCAGTATAATCCGCGCTTGGACGAATAATACGATTGTCAGCACGTTGTTCCATTACATGCGCTGCCCAACCAGTAACACGAGACATCACAAAGATTGGTGTGAATAATTTTGTTGCAATATCCATGAAATGATATGCAGATGCATGGAAGAAATCCGCATTACAGAACAACTTCTTCTCACGCCACATCACTTCTTCACAACGTACTGATACTGGGTAAAGCACTGTATCACCAACATCTTTGCTAAACGCTCAGCCCAAATTTTAATGATGCCATTACGCGGGTCATTGTCTTTATAGATCGCATGACCAAAGCCCATGATCTTTTCTTTACGTTCAAGTTTACCCAGCATTTCACGTTCAGCTTGTTCTGGTGACGTCCAGTTTTCAATCATTTCCATCGCAGCTTCATTTGCGCCGCCATGCAATGGTCCACGCAGTGAACCAATTGCACCAGTAATACACGAGTGCATATCAGACAATGTTGAAGCACATACACGTGCAGTAAATGTTGAAGCGTTAAACTCATGCTCAGCATAAAGAATTAATGAAACATTCATCACTTGTTCATGTAATTCATTTGGCTTTTCACCACGCAGTAAATGCAAGAATTGTGCACCGATTGAATCGTCATCGGTATTTTCTTCAATACGTACACCATCATGACTAAAACGGTACCAATAACAAATGATCGCTGGCAAAGTTGCAAGAATACGATCTGCCACATCTTGCTGTTGATCAAATGATTTTTCAGTTTCCAGATTACCTAACATTGAAACCCCTGTACGCATCACGTCCATTGGATGTGAATCAGCAGGAATACGCTCCAATACTTCTTTTAAAGCTTGTGGTAACTGGCGAAGTGATTTTAATTTGGCTTTATATGTCGCCAACTGTTCTGCTGTAGGCAATTCACCAAAGAAAATAAGATAAGCGACTTCTTCAAATTGGCAATTTTCTGCAAGGTCTTGCACATCATAACCACGATAAGTTAAGCCTGCGCCACTCTTACCTACTGTAGAAAGTGCTGTTTTACCTGCAACTTGACCGCGCAATCCTGCGCCTGTAAGTACTTTTCCTTCAGCCATTTTATTATTTCTCCTGCGTGAACAGTTTGTCTAGGGTGTTTTCGAAAGTGTGATAATCAAGGAATTCGTAAAGTTCTTTTCGTTGTTGCATGCTATCCAGTACATTAACTTGTGTACCATTTTCACGAATTGAACGAAAAACTTCGAGGGCTGCTTTTTGCATTGCACGTGTTGCAGACAATGGATATAGCACCATGCTGATGCCCTGTTCAGCTAACTCTTGGGTGGTGTAATAAGGTGTATCACCAAACTCTGTAATATTTGCAAGAACAGGAACACCTACTGCATCACAGACTGTTTTATACATGGTAATGTCGGTCATTGCTTCAGCAAAGATCGCATCTGCACCCGCCTCGACACATGCACAAGCACGATCAATCACGGCTTGCAAACCTTCTTTTGCAATGCATCTGTACGTGCCATCACAACAAAGTTTGAATCTGTTTTTGCATCAACTGCTGCTTTAATGCGATCAACCATTTCTTGTTGAGAAACAATTTCTTTATTTGGACGATGACCACAACGCTTTTGTGCAACTTGATCCTCAATATGGACAGCTGCAGCACCCGCACTAATCATTTGTTTAATTGTCCGTGCAATATTAAATGCACCACCCCAACCTGTATCGATATCAACAAGTAATGGTGTATCTACACGTTCTGTAATACGACGAACATCTTCCAATACGTTGTCTAAGCTGGTCATCCCTAAATCAGGTAAACCATAAGAATAGTTTGCCACACCAGCACCTGAAAGATAGATGGCTTTATAACCCACCTGTTTCGCCATCATCGCTGCATAAGCGTTGACTGTACCAATGATTTGTAATGGTTTTTCCACTTCTAGAGCTTGTCTAAATCTTAAGCCTGCAGACGTCTGTTGTGTCATATTCCCTTCCACAGTGGTCACTTGTTTATTGGAGTTTTGAGTATAGCCATAATTTATATTTCGCATATGACCATTTAGGTATATTACTCTAAAACTTTAGTCAAAGAAAAATGAATTTTGATTCATTTTTTCATTTTTATGCACTTTTTTTAATCATTTTTTCCAATAGCACGTTTGCTAAGAAATTTATTGACATCTTTGATATAATAGTGACAACCCATTTTTCCTCAGTAATTTATGAACGAAGATTTAGCACAAGTTGAAGCTACAGGATGTGATTTTCCACAAACTAAACGTGGGCATGAACGTCGCTTGGCATTACTGATTAGTGCAAACGATCTTTTTTTAGAGCATGGTTATGATGCGGTATCTTTAGATGACATCGTGAATCATGCAGGCGGGTCAAAAGCCTCGATTTACAAATATTTTGGTAGTAAAGAAGGTCTATTTACAGCGATCTGTGACTATCGTCGTGATTTATTCTTTAAAGATATCTGCATTCCATTTAACCCCGCGTTGAATGAGCTCAGAGCATATTTGATCAATACCTTGATTAACTTTTATAAGCATATGATCATTCCTGAAAATATTGCTTTTATACGCTTGGTCTTAGAACGTTCACAAAAAGACCCACAATTGGCCGTCTATATTCATGAAAAAGGACCAAAGCAAGTACAACACTCTATTGCATGTGCCTTGGAACGTTGTGTAGAAAATCAAATATTAACCTGTGCAAATCCTTTATTTTCAGCACAATTTTATTTTGGAATTCTTAGAAATTTGGAATGGCGAATTTTAATGGGGATTGAAATCAAAGAATCTGATCAAGAAATATTCAATTGCGTAAGTTATTGTGTAGATCGCTTCTTAGAGGGCCATCAAAAGGTCTAATTTTTTTGCGTTTTCATATTCATATAGTATATTAGCTGATTCTCCTTTTATTTTCATCAACCACCAACAATGAATTGTTGGTCAATTTCCCTATTGGTTTTGACTAAACAATTATTGTGGAGTAACCATGGCTCTACGACATTTTCTTACTTTACGTGATTTATCCACTGCTGAACTTAACCGTATCATTGAACGTGCTCAAGAGTTAAAGCGAAAACAACACAACAACGAAGTATTTCAACCCTTTGTTGGAAAAGTCATGGGGATGATTTTTGAAAAGTCGAGTACCCGTACTCGTGTATCTTTCGAAGCTGGTATGAGCCAATTTGGAGGCAGTGCAATTTTTCTTTCATCACGCGACACTCAATTGGGTCGTGGTGGAGCCAATTGAAGATTCTGCACGTGTGATACTCGAGCATGCTTGATATCGTGATGATTCGTACATTTGGTCATGATATTGTTGAACGTTTTGCTGAATATTCAACAGTCCCAGTTATCAATGCATTAACTGATGACCACCACCCTTGCCAGCTACTTGCGGATGTACAAACATTTGTTGAACATCGTGGTTCGATCAATGGCAAAACTGTGGCTTGGATTGGCGATGGCAACAATATGTGTAATTCATATATTGAAGCTGCGCATATGTGGGGCTTTAAGTTAAAAATCGCATCACCGAAAGGTTATGAACCAAAACCTGAATTTCTTTCAGAATTTGCTCATTGCGTAGAACTTTTTGAATCAGCAGAAGATGCAGCGGTCAATGCAGATCTAATCGTGACGGATGTTTGGGCAAGTATGGGCCAAGAAGAAGAACAAAAAATTCGTGAAAAAGCGTTTGCTGCGTATCAAGTGAATGAAAAATTAATGGATTTAGCACATCCAGATTGTCTATTTATGCATTGCCTACCTGCACATCGCGGTGAAGAAGTTTCTGAAAATATGCTAGATCACAAAAACGCTGTGGTTTGGGATGAAGCAGAAAATCGCCTACATGCACAAAAAGCCTTGGTTGAATTTTTAATCAATGAAAATTTAAACAAAGACTAATTTGTTTTGTTTTAAGATAAATAAGCACCAACTATGGTGCTTATTTTTTGTTTCAGTATAATAAAATCCATATTTTTAATATGTGTATAATTCAAATGAAATTTAAAATAATTCCTTTATTCGCAATGTCAGTGTACTTACTCATTACTCAGAGTAGTTATGCAACTGAATTAGATGATTATTTGATTCAAAAGAATTTGATTGGACAGCATTATAAAATTATAGATCAACAAAATTTAGATGATGTTTTAACTGCGTTAAGTGAAGAAGACTCTCGCGTGCTGCCTGTACAAGTCGACCAAAACACAGTGATTGAGAAAATTCATATGTATCATGATCATGTTGATTTGCAAGGTTTAATTACATCTAAAGATTTTAATCAGTTCTCAAATAGCATGGGTAAAGAAAAAACTCAGCAACTTTTAATGGAAGGTATGCTTGAAAATTGTCATTTACTTTTTGAAAATGAATTCCAACGTCAAAATCCTTATTATGTAAAAATAAAACTGATGTCTGAACAGAAAGCATATGAGCTAAAACTCAAAAATGAGCAATGCAAATTTTAATTTGTAATAATATTGTCTTGGTGCATTGTATCAGTTCACATTTTGTCTAAGCAGATTCGTTTTTTTTAAGTCGATCTAACGATTAAAAAATTAATATTTTTTAATCGTTTAAGATTAAGACAATTTTTAACATTTTAGCTATCTGTAACAATTTTGTCATGTAGAATACTTACTATGCCCTTCAAGGTCGTTAAGACAGTTTCAAATGACGCAGATCATGCCCGCTTCAAAAAGTTTAACTACGCCTGAATTTCAACATAGCTCTAGCAGCTATATTAATCGTGAAATTTCCTTACTGGAATTTCATAAACGTGTGTTAGCCCAAGCAAAAGATGAAACTCATCCTCTGCTTGAACGATTGAATTTTCTCATTATTTTTTTCACGTAATTTAGATGAGTTTTTTGAAATTCGTGTCGCTGGATTAATGAAACAACTGGACTTCAAAACCATTACCACAGCACCAGATGGTATTCCAAACGAAGTTATTCTTGAGCAAATTTCACATAACGCACATCTTGCGATTCAAGAGCAATACGACACCTTAAATCATGTTTTATTGCCTGAGTTAGAAAACTATGGCGTCAAATTCATCCAATATAATGACATTTTAGAAAAACACGCGGAATGGATTAAAAGTTACTTTTTTAAACAAGTACAACCTGTTGTAACACCAATTAGCTTAGATCCTGCTCATCCTTTCCCACGCTTGGTCAATAAAAGTTTAAACTTTATTGTCACCTTAGAAGGAAAAGATGCTTTTGGTCGCCAGATTGAACTGGCCATTGTACCCGCACCTCGTTCCTTACCACGTGTTGTACGCTTACCAAACGAGCTCACAGACGGCGCAGAACATTACATTTTATTGTCAGCGATTATCCAACAGCATATCAGTGATTTATTCCCCGGCATGACAGCAACAGGATGCTATCAATTCCGTGTTACCCGTAATGCTGACTTAACTTTGGCAGAAGATGTCGATGATTTGGCAGTCGCATTGAAAGATGAATTATCTTCACGTCGTTTTGGTCGTGCAGTTCGTTTAGAAATCGCAGATAATTGCCCAAACTCAATTAATGATTATTTACTAGAACAATTTGATTTAGATCCACAGCATCTTTATCAAGTGAATGGTCCTGTCAATTTAACACGTCTGATTACTGATTTTGATATTCCAGAATTAAGGTTTAAGCCTTATCAAGCCGTTATTCCCAAAGCCTTAAGAAATTCAAATAAAATATTTGAAATATTAAGCAAGCAAGATTTGCTATTACATCATCCATTTGATTCTTTCCAGCCCGTTATCAATCTACTCAAAGAAGCGGCAAAAGACCCCAATGTTTTAGCAATTAAACAAACCTTATATCGTAGTGGCCCAGACTCAGAAATTGTACAAGTGCTGGCAGAAGCTGCTCGCAATGGGAAAGAAGTTACAGCGATTATCGAATTACGTGCGCGCTTTGATGAAGAGTCAAATATTATCGTCGCAAATCTTCTACAAGAAGCTGGCGCAGTTGTGGTGTATGGTATTGTCGGTTATAAAACCCATGCCAAAATGATTTTAGTTGTGCGACGTGAAGTCGACAAACTTAAACGTTATGTACACCTTGGCACAGGCAACTACCATGCTGGAAATGCACGGATGTATACCGACTATGGTTTACTCGACCACAAATGATGAAATTTGTGAAGATGTACATAAGATCTTCCAAGAGCTGACGGGTATGGGTAAATTGTTAAAGTTAAAAAAACTCTTCCACGCTCCCTTCACCTTACACTCTCAGCTGTTACATTTGATTGAGCAAGAAACAGCACATGCAAAAGCGGGTAAAAAGCCCGTATCATCATTAAAGTCAATGCATTGACTGAACCTAAGCTGATTACAGCTTTGTATAAAGCATCTCAAGCTGGGGTTAAAATAGAGCTGATTATCCGTTCAATCTGTTGTTTAAGACCACAAATTGAAGGGCTTTCTGAAAATATTAAAGTTCGTTCAATTGTCGGGCGCTTCCTAGAACATACTCGTGTTTATTATTTTTATAATGATGCCAATGAGGACTTATACTGCGCAAGTGCTGACTGGATGGGTCGAAACTTATTTTCTCGGGTCGAAACTTGCTTTCCAATTGAAGATAAAAAGCTTAAAAAACAGATTATTGAATATGGGCTACTCAGTTATTTAAAGGACAATATTCGTGCTTGGGAACTCGATGCCAATGATCAATGGCATGCAGTTCAACCTCAAAGATGATGAAAAACCTTATATTGCACAACAGGTGTTGATGCAACAACGGATTATTCCGACTACAGCGTAATTCTTTCATATTGTTATTTTCAATTATTCAGAACACCCCTCTCTAAAAAAGGAGGGTTTTCTGATTAATTCGGCATTGCAGCACCCCAATCAAGCTTATCACTTTGATTGATCCTATGCGTTGATTTCAATATTCTTTTAAAATCAGTCGACTACAAGCCAATACCCTCAATAACCCCTTGTTGCTTTAACTGTAACAATTCATCATCTGAACAAAATTCTTCTAAAATCGCTTTGGTATGTTCTCCTAAGCGTGGCGGTGCATTACGATATTCAACAGGTGTTCCTGTCATTTTAATCGGTGAACCAATCACATTAAAATCAGGATTATCTGTATGTGGAATATTGACCACCATTTTACGATATTGAATTTGGGGTTCATCTAAAGCATCTGCAACAGAATTAATCACGCCAACAGGTACTTTCACCGCATGAATTGCATCGACCCAATGCTTCGCGGTATTTGATAAAAAATATTCAGACAACAAAGCAACCAATTCTTGACGATATTTCACCCGATCTTGATTACGGAGATAGTTTGATTGATCTAACAATTCAGGTTTTCCAATGGCAATACATAAATCTTTAAATTGTTTATCATTGCCACAGGCCAGAATAAACTCCTTATCTTGCGCTTTAAAAGTCTGATAAGGCACGATATTGGGATGATGATTACCCATTCGTTGAGGTGCGATACCTGAACTTAAATAGTTCATACCTTGGTTGGCGAGTCCAGCAACCTGTACATCTAACAAAGACATATCAATATATTGTCCAACACCTGTTTGCTGTCGAGAAATCAGTGCCGCCTGAATCGCAATTGTTGCATATAGCCCAGTCTGAATATCAACCACTGCCACACCAACTTTTTGTGAACTTGCCCCTAACTCACCTTCTTTTTCACCAGTAATACTCATCAAGCCAGACATACCTTGAATAATAAAGTCATAACCCGGTTCTTCTGCACGCGGCCCATCTTGACCAAAACCAGTGATAGAGCAATAGATCAATTTTGGATTAATATGCTTGAGGGTTTCATAATCCAATCCATATTTTTTCAATGCACCTGCTTTAAAGTTTTCAATCACAATATCTGCGGTTTTCACCATGTGTTGTAATAATTGCTGCCCATCCTGCGTTGCCATATCAATTGCCACTGAGGATTTATTGCGATTCGCAGATTGGTAATATCCAGATTCTCGCGTCGCTCTACCCTGTTGATCAAGCATCCACGGCGGGCCCCACATACGGGTATCATCACCAACTTTAGGGCGTTCAATCTTAATCACTTCGGCGCCTAGATCTGCAAGAACTTGTCCACACCACGGACCTGCCAGTACTCGACTCAGATCTAAAACTCGAATTCCTTGTAATGCACCCATATGTTTACCTCTATGTAAGGAGTAAGTGAATACTCCTCAATTTTACGATTTACTGAATCTGTCTAAACAAGCGTTGACTATTGTTGTTGGGGATCATATTGACGATCTTTGATAAATAAGCCAGGTAATACTCCTGCAACAAAATAAGCTGCGCCCATCACGATAAATGCCGTCATAAATGTACCTCCCGAAGCAAGGAAACCAATGGTTGCTGGGGCAATTGCAGCGCCTACTCGCCCAATGTTATATGCACCACCAATTGCTGTACCTCGGACATCGGTAGAAAATGATTCCGCCATATAGGTCGCATTTACACCATAAGGGATGCCATATAAGAAACCAAAAGTGATCAATAAGTACAAAATATTGTCTGGTGTATTAAAGATAATAATCACAGGTAAGAAGACAGCGCTGGCTATGGTACCGAACACAAATACTGCACGACGATTAAATTTATCTGCCAAATATCCCGCTAAGATCTTGCCTAGAATCATTGCTGTATATGAACCCACCATATAGCTGGTCATGTTTTTAAAGTTCATATGCACTTCTGTTTCTAGATAACTTGGCATCCAATTGTTGATTCCGTAGTAACCAAATTGTAAGAAGAAGGCCGTAGTCATCCACAATAAAAACATTTTACGGTGCTTAAAGTTGGCAAAAATTTGTTTATAAATACTGCCACTTTTTGCTTTCTCGGGAACTGTAGCTTCAACTGGTTTCTTGCCTTGAAGTTGATTGATTTTGTTGAGCTGCCAAGACTTTGGTTCAGGTACAAAGCGTTGCAAGAAAATATTGATAAATGCTGGAATAACCGTGATAAAAAACAAGACTCGCCAACCATGATCAGGAATAATCGCACCAGCTAATAATGTAGCAACAATATATCCAACGGTTTGCCCTGTTTGTAATGTACCCAATACCGTAGTTCTATACGTTGTAGGAACATATTCAGCCATAAGGGTATTGCATGCCATATAAAGCGCCCCAATCCCTAGTGCACCAATAAATCGTAATGCCATAAATTGTTCAAAACTTTGGGTAAAGCCTAACAAACATGTTGCAACTGAGAAAAACGATACAGAATTGGCAATGGTACGTACTCGGCCAAACTTATCACATGCCCATCCACCTAGAATCCCACCAATCCCCATACCGGCCAGAGAGGCACTGCCTAAGGCGCCAGCCTGAAAAGTAGATAATGCAAACTCACCCTTTAAACTGGTTAAGCTATAGGACAACAACATGATATCTACGCCATCGACGACCATAGCGAAATAGGCGAATAAAAGTGCCCATTTCCAAGTATTTGGGCCTATTTTTTCAAAGGTTCCAATATTGGATGGCATGGATAATTTTGTTGAAGTTGTAACTGATCGAACATCATTGTTCATTTTTCCTCTACCTCATTTTCCCAAATGAGTCATCGGTCACTTTTTATCTTTCTCTCTACTTATTTCTTTGTTATTTTTATTGCATCAATCTAGAGTTAAGTATCAGAGTTAAAAGAATAATCAGATATTTTTCACGATGAATCCTTTTATCATTGATTTATTTTTACCTTAGTTTTTATAAAATTTAAGGCAAAAAATCCTACAAGGGATGTAGCTAGATTTAAGCATCCCTGTTTTAAAACAGTGGATTTTTAGTTACTAAAGGCAGCAATTCCTGTTTGTGCACGCCCGAGAATTAAGGCATGTACATCATGGGTACCTTCATAGGTGTTGACCACTTCCAGATTGACCAAATGGCGAGCGACACCGAATTCATCACTGATACCATTGCCACCCATCATGTCTCGAGCAACACGCGCAATATCTAAAGCTTTACCACAATTGTTGCGTTTAATCAGTGAAGTGCCTTCAACAGAAGCGATACCTTCATCTTTCATACGACCAAAACGTAATGCCATCTGCAGCCCTAAAGCAATTTCAGTTTGCATATCTGCAAGTTTCTTTTGCACCAATTGATTCGCAGCCAGTGGGCGTCCAAATTGTTTACGATCCATCGTATATTGGTGTGCAGTGTGCCAGCAAAACTCTGCCGCCCCCATCGCGCCCCATGCAATACCGTAACGTGCACTATTTAAACAAGTAAATGGTCCACGCAAACCACGAATTTCGGGAAATGCATTTTCTTCAGGAACAAAAACATTGTCCATCACAATTTCACCGGTAATCGATGCACGCAAACCGACTTTGCCATGAATCGCAGGCGCAGAAAGTCCTTCCCAACCTTTTTCTAGGATAAAGCCACGAATTTCACCAACATTGCCTTCAGCAGAAACTTCTTTGGCCCAGACCACAAATACATCAGCGATTGGACTATTGGTAATCCACATTTTTGCGCCAGTCAAACGATAACCACCTTCGACCTTTTTAGCACGGGTGATCATACTGCCTGGATCTGAACCATGATCAGGTTCTGTTAAACCGAAACATCCAATAAACTCGCCAGTAGCTAATTTAGGTAAGTACTTTTGTTTTTGCTCTTCAGAACCAAATTCATTGATAGGCACCATCACCAATGAGCTTTGTACACTTGCCATTGAACGATAACCCGAATCTACACGTTCAATTTCACGGGCAATAAGACCGTAACTGACATAGTTTAGACCTGCACCACCGTATTCTTCAGGGATTGTCGGTCCCAGCAAACCTAACTCACCCATTTCACGAAAAATAGAAGCATCTGTTTTTTCATGGCGGAATTGTTCCAAAACTCTTGGCATCAGTTTGTCTTGTGAATAGGCATAAGCAGCATCACGAATCATGCGTTCTTCAGAACTGAGTTGCTGTTCCAATAAAAATGGGTCTTGCCAGTTAAATTGAACGCGTGCCGTTTTTGTAGAATTAACCATTTGATTCATAGCATCCTTTGCTGAACATATCTTGTTGTCTTAGTAGTGATGTTAGGTGTGAAAATTCATACTTTCAAACGATTAATTCTCACTCAGATATTCCATTTACGCATATCTTGTGTTTTTATAACATGGCTCGCTCAATAACTACTGTTCAATTATGTTGGTGTTAAACGAGGCTTTTTAAAAAATTTTTATCATCTTTACGTCCTCTTATAAATTTTTATTTGAGGTAAAACCAAGTGGCTTGATGAAAGATTCATTGCAAACATCTGCTTTGCTTTAAGCTCTTTTTGCAAGATATGAATAGATTAAATTTAGTCTTAATTAAACTTTGATATTCAAGGAATGAATATGCGTAGAATGATTCCTTCATTACAATCACTAATATGTTTTGAAGCGGCTGCCAAGCATCTAAGCTATACCTTTGCTGCTCAAGAGCTTCACCTTACTCAAAGTGCGATATCTCGCCAAGTACAACAACTCGAAGATTTTTTAGGACTCAATCTATTTAACAGAACACGGCATGGCGTTGAATTAACACAAGCTGGTGAACATTATTATAAAAACATCAAAGCTCATTTATTGGGTATTGAGCAAAGCACACTCGATTTAATGAGCCATAAAGGTTTAGGCGGTACTCTAAAATTGGGGGTTGTACCGACATTTGCAACACGTTGGCTCTTACCCCGACTGTATAAGTTCAACGAAATATATCCTGAAATTACCATTCATTTAGAGACCAGTACCAAACCCTTTTTATTCAGTGAGCATATTTTTTGATGCAGCAATATATACAGGTACACCTGCACAAATTGAAAATTGGCCGGGTGCAAAAGTCCACTATTTAATGAATGAAGATGTTGTTCCTGTGTGTTCTGCTGAGTTAATTTTTAAGCATTTTCCAGAGCTAAGAGGGCCTTCCGGAGATTTACGTCGAAGCTTAACGGCGGAAGAGATTGCCACGCTGCCCTTACTCCAACAAACCACACGCCCCTATATTTGGAAAGAGTGGTTTGAAGTTTCTGGTTATGAGCATCCTTTTGCATTAGAAGGACAACGGCATGAGTTATTTTCGATGCTTGCGGTGGCAGCCATACATCATATGGGGGGTTGCGCTTATTCCACAAAAACTACTGGAAAAAGAACTGCGCTCAGGTGATTTAATTATTGCCTCAGAAATTAAGCTAAAAGGTTCACGTGCCTATTATTTTGTCTATGCAGAACAACAGCAAACACCCCTCATTGCTAAATTCGTTGAATGGTTATTGGCAGAAGTTGAACAATCACAAAAGTACTTTTTTTTAAAATAACGCGATTTCAAGTTAAACAATAGTTTGTCGAAGATTTATAGAATGTAGTTTAGCTTCTATATTGTGATGATAAAACTCAGCTTGTAGGAGATGAAAAGAACAGCGCCTACAACAGAAAATATTAAGCCTACTCCGCTATTTTTAATGCCCTATACAGTATCTTTAATAAGAGTAGGCTAAAAGAAACACATTTCAATTGAGAGTGTTAAACCGAATGACTACCGATCTTAAAATTTAAGTGCTAAATCCAATATAACGATAAAAATCTTGATCCCCTACAACACCTAAGCTTGTTTTATAAATCAGATAATCAGGATAATTACTCTCAGATAATTCATTGAAAATATTCAGTCCTGATCATCATGAGCATGGATTTCATCGACGCTACGGGTGCATGGTCGCTTCAAATTCATCTGAAATATATTCAAAGCCCAAATCCATCGCAATAAACAAGGTATGTATACACGGCTGTAGATATTGTTCTTCATTCCAATCAATGACCGCATGTTGGCAATGTGGGCATGTAACATTTTCTTGAGAATTTTCTAAAGTGATCAGTTGAAATGGCATACGCTTTGGAACAGAATAAAATTGTATTTTAAACGAGTTAGGGAAATTAAACACTCGTTTTAGATAAATCTAAAACTGCTTTTCATATTTTATAAATACACGAAACAAAGCTAAGGATATTATGTCAACGATTGAAAAAGCGATTGCTTTAGCAGCTCGTAAACACGCAGGCCAAAAAGATAAAGAACAACAGCCTTATATTTTTCACCCTCTGAGGTTGATGTTCAAAGTTAAAACACCCAATCAACAGATTGTTGCTGTATTACACGACATCTTAGAAGATACCGATACCACTGTGGTCGATTTAATCTCACTTGGCTTTAGTCAAGAAATTGTCGATGCCGTTGTTGCCTTAACCAAAAAAGAAGGTGAATCTAGAATCGAAGCCGCCTACCGTGCAGTAAAAAATCCAATTGCACGTGTGGTAAAACTGGCAGATGTTGCTGATAACATGGATATCACCCGTATTCCGCACCCGACCACTAAAGACCTTTTAAGATTAGAAGAATATAAGCAAGTTCAAAATATTCTCATGACAGGCAATGCCTAATCTTAGAAAATTTTCACAATTAACAAGTTGACTTGATGCAACAATTAAGTTTAATAGTGCATCATTGTTGCAATTATGGAATGTATTTATGCTCACTGATTTGGATGACTTTTACTGCTTTGGTTTGGTTGTAGAGCATGGGGGATTTAGTGCGGCTGAACGTGCAACGGATATTCCTAAATCCAAGCTCAGTCGCCGTGTATATAATTTAGAAGAAAAATTAGGGGTTCGTTTAATTCAACGAAGTTCACGTCATTTCGCAGTTACAGACATTGGCATGAATATTTACCGCCATGCCCAAGTGATGATGAATGCAGCACAATCAGCGCATGATCTGGTTGATCATCTCAGTGAACAACCCGTGGTGTGATTAAAGTCAGTGTACCTGTGACCGTTGCGCAAAGTGAATTGTCCAAAATCCTTCCTGACTTTTAAAAACTTATCCTGAAATCAGAGTACAACTTTTAGTCAGTAATCGTCGAGTAGATATCATCAATGAAGGTTTTGATGTTGCCTTGCGTGTGCGCGCAAATCTGGACGATGACCCGAGCTTAGTGCTGAGAAAGTTTGGACATATTGAACAGCACCTTCTTGCAAGCCAAGCCTATTTAAATGAATTTGGTATGCTCAAAAAACCAGAAGATTTATCTGAACACCGAATTTTAAGTATGGTTGATGAGCACTTAGATCAACAAATGGTGTTACATGATAGTGAAAATCAACAGAAAAAAATTAAAGTTAACCCGATACTCATGGGATCGGATTTAATGATGCTGGCAAAATTAGCCAGTCAAAATTGTGGTATTGCCTTACTTCAGATACTATTGCTAATGATTTTGTCGCCACAGGTGAATTGGTTCGTGTCTTACCTGAATGGAAAGCACCGCACGGGATCTTTCACGCTGTTTACCCTTCTCGTCGAGGCTTACTTCCTGCGGTAAGGAGTCTTTATTGACTATTTGGTTAAGCTACTTAAGTAAGTGTTGAGTAACTTATCTTCATCGTCACTTTGATTAAAGAATCCAGGGATTATTTCAATAGACAAGCCGATCTAAATAAATTGACAAAGATGGACTGCAATCTGGTGTCCATCTGGTGCTATTTTTGATACCATCGCTACTGCTTAATTCCAATGTTTTTCTGATTTATATGACTTCATCTTATCAACAACAGCTTGATGCCAAAATTGAACGAGTCCAAACTCAATTCGCAGAATTTAATCCACCTTCGTTAGAAGTATTGCTTCACCTGAACAAAACTTCCGTATGCGTGCAGAATTCCGAATTTGGCATACTGAAGATGATATGTTCTATGCCATGTTTGAACGAGATGAAAATCAACAAAAAACTGTTGCTCAGTATCGATGAATTTCCGATCGCAGATCAAAGTATAAATCAGCTCATGCCAGTTTTATTAGCTGAGCTAAAAAGCCAATTCAATCTTATCAAAACGGCTTTTTTGAAGTTGCATTTTCTAGCAACGCTCAAGGGCGAAATGCTGGTTTCATTGATTTACCGTGCGCCACTGAGTGAAGAATGGGAAGTTTTAGCAAAACAATTGGCTGAAAAGCTGAATGTTAAAATCATTGGTCGCAGTCGCGGGCAAAAAGTTGTCTTAACCGATGAATTTGTTGTAGAAGAATTACAAGTTTTGAGCGTAAACTTTCAATATAAACAAATTGAAAGTAGCTTTACTCAGCCCAATGCGCAAGTTTGCCAAAAAATGTTGCAATGGGCTTGTCAGTCAGTAGAGGGCGAAAATAAAGACTTACTCGAATTATACTGTGGTAATGGCAACTTTACCCTTCCCTTATCCTTGAGTTTTAACCGTGTTTTGGCAACTGAATTAGCGAAATCTTCGGTCTATGCGGCACAATGGAATATTCAACAAAATCAGATCAACAATATTCAAGTTGCACGCCTTTCAGCAGAAGAATTTACTCAGGCCTATAACGGAGAACGTGAATTCCGTCGTTTACAAGAAGCAGAAATAGACATTCAGGGCTATGAGTTTGATACAGTTTTTGTTGATCCACCACGTGCAGGGATTGATGACGATACGTTAATGCTATTGCAAGGTTTTCAACGTATTCTTTATATTTCATGCAATCCAGACACATTACACGACAATTTAAAAACCTTGCTTAAAACTCATAAAATTGTGAAATTTGCGATGTTTGATCAATTCCCCTACACCCATCATGTAGAATCTGGGGTTCTTCTCGAAAAAATTTAAACAATTTATTACAAGATTAGACTGCTATGTAAATTAGCATGGCAGACTATTTCTTTAAATTATTTATTGATATATCATTAAGTTATAAATCATTTAAAACATGGCCCATTAACAAACCGTTTAAAACATATCAAATCATCGAAAAAATTAGCCTCTCAACTCGACCATCTATTTCGCTCAGATCTTGTATTTTATTAAAAAACGGCTATATTTCGAACTATGTTAGGTTGTGTATGAAGGCTCTATGAGTTTTTGGCAAAAGCTGTTTTACGGCTGAAGATACATTGCAAAATGAACATAAAAATCAAATTGCATGTGTTGAAAATGATTGCTCTTGTAAATCCAATGATCAACTTTTATCAGCGTTGATGAAAGCGACAGATCAGGATGTGATTACTGGGATTAAAAAGGTACTTATCTCTAGAGGTTTCAGTAAAAAAAGGAGTTAAACCAATTACAGCATCCACCTATTCAATAGTCATGGATGACCGCTAAGAAAAGAAAAAGCATTCAGTTTGCTGGAGTGCTTTTTTAATTCAATAGAACAACTTTTGATGTTTCTCCTTGCCTTGTATACAATTATTTCAAAAGAATAGATAAACGCAGAATCAACAATGAAAATTAAAATTGTTATATTTTTTATTATCACTCAACGCTTCAAATTACCTATGCAGATATCAACGATGATAAGATTCAAGCCATAGAAGATTTAAGTGGTCAAGTATTAGCAACCAAAAATACTTGCCAAACTTGAACCACAAGTTAGGCTCAATCAAACAGCCCAACCCAATGTGCAAAAACTGTTAAAAGCCAAAGACATTGAATATAACGTTCTGTCTGTTACGCTAATAACATTCACAGCTTCTGGATATGAATGTTGCAGCGAACAACACTGCACCACGCTCTCTCAGCCTTTTCAAGAACTTACTGAACAAGCGTATTTTGCGTTAAAAAAGCGTGATCAAAGATGCAATCTCGCAATCAATAATTTAGGGTTATTCTACGCGCAAATGTCGGTGTATTATCGGAAAAACACTTAAATTTAACGCCACGTCTAAACTATTTGCTAAAGGCTGAACAACTATTTGAGACCTTAATGAAGTTGCAACCAGACAATGAGGAGTATGAGAAAAAATTATTATGCTGTACTCAGTGACAAACTGATGCTATTACAGAAATATCATCGTGATCAGAATGAGCAAAAACGCCTCATCAATATGCTTAAAGCCTTTATTTCACTATTTATCTGATCCCAATCAAGCTTTTGATGCGGAAATTTTATTTTAGCGCAACAGTATTTTAAATATCTCAATCGTGAAGACCCGAAACTTGCTGAAAAATGGTTGCGTGATAATCAGGCTAAAATTGAAGCTGGTGAATAAGAATCGTAAAAAAGCAAACTCAACGAGAAAAGAATTCCTCGCTGAATTCTATGCCCTGTAGTCAAACGGATCGAGCACTGTCCTGTAACAATTGGAATTTTCTGATGAGAACAATACAGAACCATCCTCTTTTGAAAATGAACCAAAAATCTTTCCCGCAGTTTAGGCTAAATCCTGAATATCAGAAATGGTTTAAAAAACAATATAAACAGGATTATGCTGCATACCGTAAAGCAATTCCCAAAAGTATGTAAGATCAGCCAGCTTGAAACAACACAAGATACTTCAGGATAATGCTGTTGGAGACTTAACGAATCAAACCTTGCAGTTGCAGAATAATCACCAAAGCCCCAATGATTACAATACATCCACCAAACAAATCCCAGCGAGGATTAGGCTGACTTGATCGACAAATTTCAGCCACATCAGTGCACTAAAGATATAGATACCATATATGCAGCATAAATACGCCCTGAAGCAGCAGAGGATGCAAGGTCAATAACCAACAAATACAGCCAAACTTAAAACGGTAGGTATCCATAACCAATGGCTTTTATTTTGATTCAGGATTAAATAGGGGAAAATAACAACTAAGGCTACTGCAACAGCTGTGACAAGAAATAATAAAATCGTGGTTAAAATTTTTAGTAAATGCAATGTCCATTGATACTCAAAGAATAAATCATCAAGCTAAAGTATATGTGATTTTCACGCGAGCTAACCAATAAATTTGACATACTAAAACGGCTAAAGCTTTATCTATAAATTGTAGTTGTTGTTTACCTCATCCACAAAAACATACATATTTAAATATGCTGATGCATTTGTTATGTTAAAAATAGAATAAAAAATATCAGCATCTACAATCTTTGATTTTATGAATGAAAATAAATCATTTCTTGTTTGAATTCTTCATTTTCCTCTGGCTTAGCCAAAATGTAGATGCAGAGCACTGAGTCTTCAATTGTTTGTGGCCCAACAGTGCAACACTCGGCACCATCCAGTGAACAATATACGCTAAATTAAGCGGACGGCAGCTATTCGACACATTAATCACTTCCCTCAACTGCGGGTATATTCCCCCCAAACAGAGCAATCACATCGCTATTTTAGTTATCAGTGGTGGGGGTTATGCCAGAGAGAGGAATTGGCCAAAAAAGAAAGCGCACGCCAACTGCACAGTTTTTACAAGAACAGGGATTTAGTATTTGAATTAATCTACCGCTTTACCTAATCAGGATGGCAATAATCGCTTGCGCCCCTTTCAAGATGGCCAAAGAGCCCTGCGTGTCATTCGTTATCATGCATCAATTCAACATTGATCCAGACAAAATTGGTGTACTGGGTTTCTCCGCAGGTGGGGCATTTAGCTGGAATCATTGCGACACAATGGCAACAACAATTTTTGAGTTTAAATGATCCGATTGATCAAATTTCCGCTCGGCCTAATTTTATGGCGCTACTCCTATCCAATCATTAGTATGCAAGCGCCGCTAGATCATACCCATGCTTATAAAGCTTATTTGGATCAAAACATGATTTAGCCAAACAAATCTTGCTTTCAGTAGATTTGCAAGTCAAACAGAATACACCTCCAACCTTTTTAGCCCATGCCATTGATGATCCGATTTCACCTGTTCAGAATAGTCCTCAATATGCAAAACGCTTTTGCAGCAACACAAGATCACTTATGAATTACATCTTTTCTAAAAATGGTGGACATGGTTGGGGCTTAGGCCAAAGCCAATACTGAAACAATGCAATGGCCACAGCATTATTCCTAGCTTGGTTAAAAGAAAATTGATATTTTATAAGCGTCTAATTCAAAAAATATAACCCGCAATCAATGCGGATTATTTTAAAGCTCATTCACAACTATGCTGGTTCAGCAGTCTGATCTTCAAAGACTTCTAATGTAAGCCCTACCGCCTTACCATTTTTCTTTCTTCACAGAGACAGCAACGTTACCACCATGATCTGCAAGCTCACCAAATAGAATCATCTCAGCAAGTGGTTTCTTCAAATGTTCTTGAATCAAACGTTGCATTGGGCGAGCACCCATTAAACGATCATAACCATTCTCAGCCATCCAATCGCGAGCAGATTGATCAACTTCCAAGTACCACTTTTTATCATCTAGCTGCGCTTGGAGTTCGGTTAAGAACTTATCAACAACAGACTCAATCACTGTGGTAGGCAATGCTTTAAACTGAATTACACCATCTAAACGATTGCGGAACTCTGGTGCAAATGCACGTTTCATCGCTTCCTGATTGTCATTACTATTGTCTTGCTCAGTAAAACCGATACTGTTACGAGAAATACTTTCAGCACCGATATTGGTAGTCAATACAATAATCACATTACGGAAATCAGACTTTACGTCCATTGTTATCGGTTAAAGCACCATGATCCATGACTTGCAATAACAAGTTAAAGACATCTGGATGTGCTTTTTCAATTTCATCTAGTAACAAGACACAGTGCGGATTCTTATGAATCGCGTCAGTCAGTAAACCACCTTGATCATAACCAACATAACCTGGAGGCGCACCAATCAAACGAGAAACCGCATGACGTTCCATATATTCAGACATATCGAAGCGAACAAGCTCTACACCCAGCAATTTTGCCAGTTGCTTGGTCACTTCTGTTTTACCAACACCTGTAGGGCCAGCAAAAACAAAACTACCCACTGGTTTATCTGGCGCTTCTCAAGCCTGCACGTGACAGTTTAATCGCAGAAGCCAAGGCTGTAATCGCTTCATCTTGACCAAATACCACACGTTTCAAGATCACGCTCTAGGTATTCAAGTACCGATTTATCATCTTTAGATACTGTTTTTGGCGGGATACGTGCAATCTTCGAAATAATATCTTCGATATTTTCAGACTGTAATCAAAGTATCATCTTGTTCAGCTTTTAAACGACGCTGTGCACCAGCTTCATCAATCACATCAATCGCCTTATCTGGCAAGAAACGATCATTAATAAACTTAGCAGACAACTCAACCGCTGAAACTAGCGCAGTATCTTCATATTTAACATGATGAAACTCTTCAAACTTGCTTTTCAAACCACGCAAGAATATCAATTGTCTCTGAAATAGAAGGCTCATTCACATCAATTTTTTGGAAACGACGTGATAGTGCATGATCTTTTTCAAATACTTGGCGATATTCTTGGAAAGTGGTTGAACCAATACAACGTAAACTACCATTCGCCAACGCAGGTTTGATTAAATTCGATGCATCCATGGTACTGCCCATACTTGAGCCAGCACCAATGATCATATGAATTTCATCGATAAATAAAATTGCTTCTGGTTTCTTTTTCAAAGCATTGAGAAGCTGTTTCAATCGTTTTTCAAAGTCACCACGGTATTTTGTACCCGCAACCAATGCACCGATGTCTAAACTAAACACTTCAGCAGTCGCAAGTGGCTTAGGCGCTTTACCATTCACAATCAACCATGCCAGACCTTCAGCAATCGATGTTTTACCCACACCAGGATCACCCACAAGCAATGGGTTGTTTTTACGGCGACGGCAAAGAATTTGAGCAGTTCGTTCAATTTCTTTTTCACGCCCGATTAAAGGATCAGTTTTGCCTTTTTGCGCTTCAATATTCAAATTCAAAGTATAAAGTTCAAGTGGTCCAGCATTTGCTGAAGCATTTGATTCACCTTCTAAATCATCAGATTCTTCTTCAACTTGAATTTCTTCTTTACGCGCACCGTGTGACAAATATTGGGTTAAAGTCAAACGATTGATTTGATGTCGTTTTAGCAAGTAAACGGCAAAAGAATCTCGCTCAGAGTACATCGCAACCAGTACATCTGCACCCTCTACTGTGCGATCACCGCCACTTGACTGAACGTGGAAAATTGCACGTTGTAAGATACGGTCAAAACTTTCAGTTGGATGAGGGCTTGGTCGTTGTTTTCTCCTAGTTTAGGGGTATGTTGTTCTACATACTCCTCTAACTCTTTGCGCAAACTGATAATTTCAGCGCCGCATGCTTTTTAAGGCATTTACCGCTGAATCGTTATCAAGTAAAGCCAATAATAAATGTTCAACCGTAAGAAACTCATGTCTCTTTTGACGAGCCATGCTAACAGCCAAACGGAGTGAAACTTCTAATTGACGACTGAGCATGAAACCCCCTTATTCTTTTGGCTCAATCTGACAAAGCAATGGATGACCTTGAGATCGAGCGTAGTTATTAACCTGGTTGGCTTTAGTCTCCGCAATGTCTCTTGGATAAACACCAGCTTCACCTTTTCCTTCATAATGTACTGTTAACATTACTTGAGTGGCTTGGTCAAGATTCAAAGCAAAGTATTGTTGTAAAATTTCAATAACAAAGTCCATCGGAGTGTAATCATCGTTCAATAAAACGACAGAATACATCGGTGGTCGCTTCACTTCAGGTGGCGCAGTTTGTACTGCAACATCTGCGTGATCATGGTCTGGATGGTTTGGATCTTCTGAATTACTTATACGAATACTCAAGTGCCAATCTATAAATCCTGAATCACGGAATGATGATTTCACTTCATTTAAACTCATTTGACGTTTATTAGTTCGCATATTTTTCAAAATACTTATGATTTATTGAGAATTAGCCGCAGCTTGAGGAACCTCTGCAGCAAACGCAGCTGCACTGTCTACAGCTTGCCCACGTGACCAACTAAAAGCGTTTAACCACTGGCGTGGCACCATTTAGACGGATTTCGATAAATTGTGGATTAAAGCCCTTAGGCATGGTCCAACGTCCAGTTAAGCGCTCATAATCAGTAAAGTTATAATTCGCATCTGCCATTGGCACTGTTAACACCTCAGTACCACTAATCAAACGAATTTCAACGGAACCCGTCGCACGTCTTGGACTGACTTGAATAAGATCAAGCTGATATTCATAAGCGTTTTCTGGTAATGGCTTAACCGCCAAGTTTTGAATGGTTAAACTCAAACCGCCACGTTGTTTTAACACTTCACGATAAATCGCACTCATCACATCAACTTGTGATTTTTCAGCATTAGCTTTGTTCAATGACTCTAACAAATCGTTAGAGTTCGAAACAGCCACATCTCGTTCCTGTACAGCAGCATTTAGGCTTTTATTTAAATTAGCCAGCGTTGTTTTTTGTTGCTTCACAACTTCTACCAACTGTTCTGCATCTGCATCAAAACCGACTACCGTTAGCCCTTGGCGATGTCCAACCGTATAACCTAAAAGTACACTGCCAGCACATAATACAACCCCACCGATCACCAAAGGCATATTCCCTTTTAAAAAGGCTTTTTCGGTGCTTGAGCTGGTTGTGACGCGGTATTTGTTTCTGTGTTCTGCATCATCATCTCTAAGTATTATTGATAGAATCAAAACACACATTTAACCGCAAAGTTATATGTGTGTGAAGCCATAAAGCGTTTTTTATGGTAATAATCCGATACCTTGTAAACCAGCATCTTCAGCAAAACCAAACATTAAGTTCATATTTTGTACAGCCTGTCCTGCCGCACCTTTGACTAAATTGTCTTGAACAGACAAAACAATTAACTTGTTCGGATGTGGTTTATACAGTGCAATTCTGAGTTGGTTTGCACCACGTACAGAACGTGTTTCTGGTGAACTATTTGCAGGCATTACATCTACAAATATTTCATTTGCATAAAATTTTTCATAAATACTTTGTAAATCTGCTGCTGCGCCGTTGCTCTGTCAAATCAACATAGATCGTACTGAACATACCACGAATCATCGGAACTAAATGCGGTACAAAAAGAATCTGATCAAATACATTTTTTGACCTGAAATATTTTCTAATGCTTCTACAATTTCAGGATGATGACGATGTCCAGCAACGCCATAGGCTTTAAAATTATCAGCATTTTCTGAATAAATCATGCCTAGACTAGCTTTACGCCCCGCACCTGATACACCAGATTTCGCATCAATGATAATACTTTCTGGTTTAACCAATGTTTCAGCTTGCTTAAAAGTGGCGCTAATCCCAACTGTACAGTGGTTGGGTAACAGGCAGGATTACCGACAACATTGGCATTTTTAATCTGTTCACGATTAAGTTCAGATAAACCATAAACAGAGTCTTTCAGTATCTCTGGGCAAGCATGCTGCATCCCATACCATTTTTCAAACTGTGCTAAATTCTGCAAGCGAAAATCAGCGGCTAAATCGATAACTTTGGTATTTGCTGCCAAGAGTTGTTGCGCATGTTGCATTGCCACACCATGCGGGGTCGCAAAAACACAACATCGCATTTTTTTAATTCATCAATGTTTAAATCTGAATACTTAAGCTCGGTATGCCCACGTAAGCTTGGAAACATATCATCTACACGGCGACCATCTTCGGTACGTGATGTCAGTACATTCACTTGAACATTTGGATGTCGTAGTAAAGACGCAACAATTCAACACCTGCTATAACCTGTTCCACCGACAATACCCACTGAAATCACGTTTTTACCTCGATTTAAAAGTATCCATTTTGTAGTGCTGTAGTATGACAGGAAGTTGATGCTTTCTAAACTATTTTACTGGGTTTTTATGATATTTTAGCATTATGATAAAGTTAAATTCGCATAAGTTCAATTGATGCATCTTGCTCAATACAGTTGCGCCCTCTACGTTTAGCGACATACAAAAGTTTGTCAGCAGCTTCTATACCGCTGGCTAAATTACGATGTCGCACTTGTGTTAAACCCAGCTGGCTGTTAATAAGATGGGTTGAGTTAAAATTGCTCAGTTTTCAATAGCAGTCCGCATACGCTCAACAATTTTATAGGCATCACTGAGATCTTCAACTTGTAATAAAACAATAAACTCTTCACCACCAAAACGCCCCACTAAGCCCTTTTCACTAACATGCTGACTGACAAGACGACCTACACTCTTTCCCAAAATCTGATCACCCACCAGATGTCCATAGGTGTCATTAATTTTCTTAAAGTGATCGACATCACACATCAACAAAAAATATTGCTTTTCTGGTAAATCGATTAAATTTATTTTAGCTGCGTCATAAAATCCACGGCGATTGAGTAAATATGTTATTGGATCTCTGCGACGATTCATCATTTAATTTGCTCAAAATAATGTCTCAGAACTAATGTCACCTAAAAGTGCGATCGTAAACCACATACTCAGGATATTACTGGCAGTAAGCATCATTAACCACCATACTGAATTTACAACACATACTGGCTTCAATATTTTTCAAAAAAAGAGAATAATAATGACTTGGACAAAAGTATATAAAACAATAAAAAGGTAAGAA